>JANBUF010000011.1:0-19153 GCA_027579215.1 Coemansia sp. BCRC 34490 | reverse complement strand
ATCTCTGGCTTAAGAAGAACCATCCGGTGGTCCTTGCTCGCCTCGTCCTCCACCACGTTGCGGAGCTTTGGCAGCTTGAGCACGTCCCTACACACAGCCTCAACAACACAAGTCACCACAACCCCAAATTAGTAACGCCAAATCCTCTCATGCTTTTCCAAGAAAATATGGAACGAGTCTCGTAATGAGATATCACCGCCTCCTTACTCTGCTAGATCGGCCTTTATCTGTCCAACCGACTTTGTCGGCACTCGCAACGCTGTTACGGGGATCGTTAGGCTGAAGGCGCTCCTGTCGAGCTCCTTCATTCCACGACGGACTGGCGGTTTAAGAAGCATACTGAGAAACTTTTTTTTTCAACAAACAGCAAAGAATTAACAGAGTCAAATGAGCTCACTAGAAAGGGTAAAAATGGAAATAGAAGAGATCAAGAATAAGAAGAAAAGAAAAAAAGATACAGCTAATGTGATCCTGTTCGGTCTGTCAAAGCTCCTAATCAGAACACATGATTTTGTATTATTAGATCAGCCTATGCAGCTCTTACATATATGCTGCATTTGTTTTGCAGACATGTCTATGGTCAAATGCCTCTTTGACGCCGCAATAGAAGCAACAATCACTTTTGTTTCTCTATTCAACTTATTTTTCTGATACTTACTTAATAAGAATATTTTGGTTTCAGAATGGCTCACATAAACGACTTGGATCCCAAGGTTCTCTATCGCATCCTCTGTCTTGCATCTGGTGAACTGGCTAAAGATATTGACGAGTGGAAACACAAGCTCTATTTGCTTCAGGTGTGTACCAAGTGGTACGACTTGTTTAAAAGTTATGTGTTTTCCCAGGGCTTTGTTAGCATTAATTCTTTAAAGCACGAAATCAAGTCA
Organism: Coemansia sp. BCRC 34490; assembly: GCA_027579215.1. Taxonomy (NCBI): domain Eukaryota; kingdom Fungi; phylum Kickxellomycota; class Kickxellomycetes; order Kickxellales; family Kickxellaceae; genus Coemansia; species Coemansia sp. BCRC 34490. The sequence goes on along the minus strand of JANBUF010000011.1, from coordinate 18,266 downwards.
GAAGGCAGCGCAAGTAGTTGTATCTACTACACTGGCAACAACCTCGTTTGCCAATCCAATCTTGGCATAATCACTGGACGTGACAAATACAATTGTGACTGTGTGTCTGAACTTAAAGTTGATGTTGAGCCCAAACTAGGAATCAGTCAGTATGGTCATATTTTAAAGGACCTTTCATCCCTCGGAATCGGATACTGGCTGAATCTATTGTCACTTTCGTTTGAAGTTAACTTCATATATGAGTTTTCTGTAGAACCAGTAGAGATGAGCTTGGAGGAGCTTTCAGCAACAGCTTTAAAATACATTAGTGATTTTCAAAGCAAGGTGCCGAACCTAACTTACGTGGATCTAAGTTATCTTGACGACAAAATACTGCGAACATCATTCCTCATCCTTATTGACCACTATGCACCTTTTTTGGAATGCTTGCACTTAAACTATCCAATCATGCTGCCTTTGCCATTATTCTCAACCGAGCTAACATCAATTTCACTGGATTTACTCAATTACACATACCGACATGCTTCTTTTTGCGCCAAATCGCTACAATGTTTAAAACTAAAGAACATATCCACCACAGGATCTTCATGGTGGATTTTTCAAAATCTTACCACACCTGGACACATTGAATTCACGCACTTGAAAACTCTTGATCTCTCATATGCGGAACAAACAGATGAAGAGAAGAGTCTTTCAAAAAAGTACTCACAACAGCCCAGACCGTATGGATCGCACATGCTCCGGTTTCCCAAACTTGAGAATCTGATTTTGTATTATCCACCAATGGATTGCGATGTGCTGTTTACAGATACAATTCCCTCACATTTAAAGGAGTTGAATATCCATGGTAATAGTAATTCAGCTGTTGCCACTAGCAGATTACGGTTTACCAGTGTTCACGAAATGTACATTGGGGTATATGGAGAAGAAGCGCCTAGCGGTGATTTCTACATTGCAGCAGACCGTTATTTTGGGTATACCAAGATTGAGAATAAATGCTTTGCTAGATTTGAATCATTAATCGACATTGAGCGAACAGTATCCTGGGTAAACATCACTTCTCTGCAGCTCCATCAAATTAGATTTGACAAACTACTACAGCATATTCCCAACTTTTACAACCTTCTAGTGCTTAATGTTGAGATTGTTGATTTAAGTGACGAATCACTGTCAATCATCCAAACAGGCCTAGAGGAAGAAGAAAAAGGAGAATTCGAGTTGTTGAATTCAAAAATCCTATGTATCATCTTTGGTAGTACTAATCCAGACAATCCGTACAATCTGCTTGCCATTCTCAATCATCTGCTTATACGATCAACTACTTTGGAACATATTGATGTTAGCTACCAACAACATGAGATGGTTGAAAAGTGTTTCTTGCCGGAAAAATTTCCACATATTAAATTTAGTTAGTGTTTTCCTTAGTTTTACTAATATTTGAGCAAGCTTCTGTAATGCATTGTTTATGCAGTTATTCACAACATAGTAAATGTATTATTCTCTGATGTGTAAACACTGCCTACAGAAACCAAAATATTTTAGGCATCTACTGGTTAATTAGATAATCGCGATTATTGCCCCAGTATTAGGCTATCAATGCAATTCCGCAGATATTTTGCATTGGCTTTGCAGAAATGTCAATTTTTACTACATGAATAAAAAACACAATAGACATGACAACTACTTCTGTTTCTCTATTCCTTTATTTTTTGAAATACTCGCTTTTTTTAAACACCTTTTTTTCAATATGGTTCATATAAACGACTTGGATCCTAAAGTCCTCTATCGCATCCTCTATCTTGCATCTGGTGAACTGGCTACAAGCATTGACGAGTGGAAACACAAACTCTACTTGCTCCAGGTGTGTGCCAAGTGGTACAACTTGTTGAAACACTATGTGTTTTCTCAAGGATTTGTTAATATTTGTCCACTGAAAAATAATGGAATTCGAAAAGCCAAGCTTAAAAGCTGTGTCTACTACGCTGACAACGTCATTGTCTGCAGTTCAAACCTTGGCATAATCACTGGACGTGACAGGTACAACTGTGACTGTGTGTCTAAGCTAGAAGTTATAGCTGAAACAGGCATAAATATCAGCCAGTATTCCCATATTTTGAAGGAGCTTTTAACACTTGGTGTGGGTTATTGGCTGAATCTATCATCACTTTTGTTTAGTATCTATCATATGTCTGGCAATTCTTTAAGGTCTAAAGAGATGAGCCTAGAAGAAATTTCGGCAACAGCTTTAAATTACATCCACGATTTTCAAAACAGATTACCAAACGTTACCAATTTAGACGTAAACCTAAACAAGGATGTTCTTTTGAGAACAGTGCTTTACATTACTATTGACTACTATGCACCTCGATTGCAAAGTTTAACTCTTAATTATTCATTTAAAGCTCCTTTACCAGCATTCTCAACTGAATTGACATTACTTTCGTTGGATCTTGGTGATTATACGTATCATAATCCTTCTTTTTATGCCAAATCACTCCAGCACTTGGAACTACGCAACATATCCAGCAGCAACTTTTCGTGGTGGATATTCCATGACTTTACAACCCCTGGATATATAGAGTTTACAAACCTGAAAACCCTTGATCTGTCATATAAAACTCAAACGGATAAGGAAAGAGAGCTTTCAGAAAAGTATTCAAAACAGGCTAGGCCGTATGGATCACATATGCTTCAATTTCCAGAACTCGAGAATTTAACCTTAGTGGGTTCTCCAGCGGATTGCGATGTGTTTTATACTGACACAATACCCACCCATTTAAAGGAATTGAATATTCGAGGTAGTTGCGACTCAGTTGTTGCTGCTAGTAAATTACGGTTTAAAAGCGTTAACATAATGCACATTGGATTATTTAAAAAAGAAACACCCAGCAACAGTTTCTACATTGCAGCAGACCATTGTTTTGGGTACACTACAATTGGAAGCACCTGTAAAGCCAATTTTTATATGTCAATTGACATTCAACGGATGGTATCATGGGTAAATGTTACAGAAATATTCCTTAAAACCATTAAATTCAATGAGTTACTGAATTACATTCCTAACCTTTACAACCTTCGAAAACTTCTTCTTATTAATATCCATTTAAGCGATGAATGCTTTTCCATCATTCGTTTAGGATTAGAAGAAGAGGACCAAGAGAGACACAAGTTATTGGACACTAGGATTGAGTATCTTATATTTAAGTCTATTGAACCAGACAATCCACACAGTCTTCTTGCCTTTCTCAATCATCTACTACTACGAACAACAACTTTAACAGATATTGAAACGAGTGATACATTATATTCATACGTTATGAAGAGTTTCTTGCCCACAAGGTTTTTAAACGTTTGGTTCACATATTAGCCATCTAATTAATATTTTTAAATATATTATAATAAAGTTTTCTATCTAATTTTACAAAACAAGTAAACACTAGTTCATAAAATTTTCTGTGTTATCAATATTTATTACTTGTTCCATGCAAAATGAGGAAGCAGGTGTGCCTTTGTGTTAAATACATAGCATGATAATGGAAAAGTGCTACTGTTGCTAAACAGCAGATACAGGTACTTTAGTGTTTCAGACATGAAGAAGGTCTCCATTTTGTCAGCATGCTGTGGAGGAACCACAGTGACATCTAGCAGATTGGAGTATCCGTGGCCATCAGGAAGTCTGGCCCATTGCTCAAAGGCCTCAAAGATCTGCCATCCATAGTTGCACCATTTGGCTTCACCAGTGATGTGCCATAGAATGAAAAGTGACTCAATGGTCTCTGGGCACAGCATATTGTGGCAGTGTGAAGTGTGAACAAGGATATCACTGTTAGGCTTTACAAGCTGGGTGTTGGCATCAAACAGCTTTTCAATGCCTGTTGCTGGGTTGGTCCATCTAAAGTAGGCAATCTCAGGAGCTAGTCCTGATGCTGTGTCAAAATACATGTGAACACATGTCTCGGCTAGTTCATGTGCAAGGACAAGATCTTCATGGTTTGATGCAGACAGCTTGAGTGAAGACATCTCAGCCAGCGAGCGGCCTTGGGTTGCGCCAAGTGCCAGATTGCCGCTAAGAAAACAGACCAAGTGGTCCATCTTGGGGCTGAACTCTGGATTTGCGCTGTTTGGAGACAACAGCTCACCAATGAATGTCTGGTTCTGGTTTGGACTGACAGCAGCCAAGTACTTTTTAATGCCCTCCATTGCTGTGTCATACTCTTCGCGGAACCGGGGCTCGGTTTGGCTTGTTTGGAGCCACTGCTTGAGAAGGTACTCGTAGTAGCTGTCGCCACGGGACCCGAGCCGAATAGTGTCACCTGTGAACTTTCGGGTAACAGTGTTAAAGTAGATTGGAACAAGACCGTCCCACTTGGGCGCCTTCAGCACAACGTCCATGATCTTGTCAACATACTTGCGGTACCTGCGCTTTCCAGTGAGCTTGGCCAGATAACGAAACTCAAGCTGCAAGGTGGAAATCTCGGCGGTGCTGCTCTGGTAGGCGTAGACGTGTTTCTGGTGCTGAAGCGACGCTGTTTCCGGCGGAATGCCCGAATCCGTTTCAAAAGAGTAGGCTAGACGCGTGCCAAGCTCGTCGGCTAGATGCAAGAGCTGGGTGTCGCTTTCGCCTGACAGATGAAAGGCCGATAGCAGACCACCCAGCACGCGGATGGTTGTCTCAAACAGCGACACAGAGCCTGTCTGGTTGTAGGTGACATGGTCTACCAAAAACCGCCTTGCCTCGGCATACTCCATCTGCAGTCCTGCCAGCCACAGAGTGTCCAGTACATCTGCCACAAAGTATCCAATGCCCTGTTGCGTCATATTCGTTCCACTATGTGACAGTGGCCGAAACTCATCGTACCCAAGCGCATCTCTCTGGTACGCTTCCCATGCGTACTTTACCGCTGCTGAGATCCTCTCGCGCCGTTCCTGTGTTGTCTGTCTGTCGCCATCGCTGTTGCAACATCCATCCTTTCCGTTTATCAGTGCCTCGCGTATAACCATATTCAACTCTTCCTGTTGGCTTTGCGTAGCCCGCCACTTTGATGGCGTGTAGTTTGGCCATGCCGACGGCCTTTTAAACCGCGCCCTTAGCAAAGCGCTGTACTCTTCTGTGGGAATGGTGTTTGCCTGGTCCAGCCAGACCGCCCTTTGCCTGTTGTTAATATCTACTGCCGGCGTTCCTCTCTGCAACAGTGCTGGTGTGTAGAGCATGTACAGCGCTGCCGACAGTGTGCTGAGCAGGATAACACACTTGATAATGGTGCTTTGCCAGATCCTTGCCACATGGAACTGTAGCATGTCGCAACAAAAGACTTGAATAAACACTATATTCAGGTGTTTGTGTCAATAGAGAAGCAAAAAGAAAAAAGTACAAATGTTTTTTGTGGAGAAAAGTAAAGAAAACAGGAAAAAAGAACAAAAAACAGGAATGTCTGCCCTATCCAACATTCCTTGCTGAGCTTGGTTTGGTTCAAAACAGCGTTACTTTGCTGATATGTTTTTATACTACTGCATCAAAGCACTTCTTGTATTGCCTCATCTCCATTTCCACTTTTGTAAGTTGTAAGCAATTCTTGTGTTGTGAACATGGTATGTGAGAAGCCCAACCTCCATCAGTTTCTGTTTCTAGAATTCATCGGTATCCGCTCTCTCTTGACATATCCATCCATTTGCTTTTGGTGACAAAATTAAGAAAAAGAAAGAAGACACAGTAAATCAATGCCAAGTTTCTAAATGTTAAATGCAAACAAAATAAACACATTCGCTAAAACATTTAAAGCATCTCCATTCAATGTCTGCGTCATATGTGTTTCTATTCCTGTTGACTTTTGAGCCGTAGAATGAAGGCAAACATTTTCTTTTAAGTTAATAACTACATATATGTAGACTATATGAAGAATATTAAGGAGCTCAACGCAAGCACATGTTGCGCATATATTGGTGATTGATGGTGCTATAAACGTGTAGTACGCCTACATGTTGCGGAATGAACTTATATCACAGTCTTCCCATGACTCATTGCCACGGTTGTAACGATCAAACACAACTTTTCCAATAAAATTTGGTAGTTTAAAACTATATTTTAGAACATAAAGAAAAGCTGATTTTCAGTTTGACACCTGTTTGAGCATAAAAGAAAAAAGTTTATCTGGCTTAAGTATTTCTTGCAGTAGCAGCCTTTTTAGCCTGGAGTCTCAAAACGCAAAGACGGACCTCGTCTTTCCAGTCAATGACCAGAATCATATAGAGTAGAAGAAGAGTGGTTGCAATAGCAAAGCCAGTAGATGCACCCAACCAAAGCCCGGGTGTTTCCATATTCCTCACATAACCCACGTATAATGCCAGAGGCATACCGCACACGTAAAATCCAAAAATAAGCATTTTTGCGCTGATTTTCTGTTGTCCAAGTCCACGAGATATACCGTTCAGTGAACCATTAATGGCAAAGCTTATAGTAGCTAAACACGCAAACGGGACTATTCTCAATGCCTCACGAACCACGTTAGGGTCATTTGTATATACCGGTAGCCACCAGCTGCTACACAGAGACAAAACCAATACACCCACGATTCCATTGCATGTTGTCATTAACAGAGACATGCTTGTCGCAATGCGTGCCTGACGAGGCTTTGCTTGGCCCATCAGGTTGCCGATTCGTGGGCCTGTGGTCTGTCCAATACCACTGCTAAAGTAGTATAGAATGCTTATCGTGTTTATCATAATAGCGTTACCGGCAAGCTGATCGGCTCCAAAATACGATGATCCAATAGCAAGAAGCTCAAAGCAGACCCATGTTGAACACAATATCAAAACAGCAGGAATCGCATATTTGTAGTAGTCCCACATGTTTCTGAATGCTTTGATATTCCAACCGCCCCACGAGCCAGTAACATGGCTGTTGCGTTCAAACAAGAGAATTCCAATTAGCAATGACCAATTGGCAATGACATCAACAATTGGCGCGCCAATAAATCCCAAGCCAAATCTTTCCGAACGCACCAAAACAATGTTACTGATCCATTGGATTGGAGCAACAATGCACACCACAATAGTACCTGCGTGCATTAAACCCTGAGCCTGCAAATAGCGCTTTGTAGCTTCATATAGAGCAAGCGGCAACATTCCAAAAATGGATATGCGCAAGAACAAACCTGAAAGGTGTGCAATATCTGGGTCCTGTCCAATAAACAACAGAATGCTCTCGGCATTCCACAGTATTGGTGTAATGACAATGAGGTGTGCGCATATAGCGATTATTCCGCGCTGAAGATGAAATCCGACGAGTGTCTTGTCGCGGGAAGCAGTGTATGCAGTACTGCAGAATGTGTCCATGGCTGACACGTATCCAGATATTGGTGCCATTGCCAATATTGTTTGAAGCGTTACAGCAAGAGACATTGCCGCAAGATTCTTGGTCCCCAAATGACTTACGGCAATCACATTGACAAAGTAGAAGGATGCCTGAAGAACACGGGTTATAACTGCCCATGGCGATGAAGTCGCTATCCACTTGAGCTCTCTCATGGCGGCAATGATATAGGGTTCGGTGGTGTCTCGTCTTGAAATTGTAATGTCCAGCTCGGACAAGGAGGTTTGAAGCAAATGGGTTTCCTCGGTGACTTCGGGCCTCCCGCCTGCTTCCTGGACAGCACCTTGCTGGTTGTTGTTGTTTGGAATCATTCTGAGTATTAAGCGTTTTTAATGTAAAGTGTTATCTTATAAGTGAGATGTTATAGAGTAAAAATTTCTTTTTTTGAAAATATTAGGCTGTCAAATATTGAAGAAAGAGCCACATTCATTCAATATTCAACTTTATTCTGGGGTTTGTTTTGCCAAAAGAGCCCTTCCTAGAAAGGAATTTTATTTCATTTCAAAAGAAAAATGACATGGGGTAATTTTAAACCATGTCTGAGAGCTAATCGCTTTGTAGAAAAAGAAAAAGAATATAAGCGATTGTTAATCATCAAGACCAGCAGACCTTGATAAAAGAGTATGATATACGGCAAAAGCAAACCATCGCGAGGCTGGCATGCAGTGTCAATCGGCAACCGTAAATATGGTTGTTGCAATTAACAGGTTTTAACTGACAACCCTTTGGGATCGGCTGGTTCATGAGAACATTCAGGTTATATCCGATAAAAATAATCAGGTAATTACTGATCGACAAATGTGTAATATAGCAAGAGAAATGTGGTGTTAAACCAATGGCTCAAGAGAAAGCCGTTGAGTCTGATACCGGGGTAGCATGAATGCCCTACAGATGACCATCCTTAAGATTGGCCAATGGCGGACATATGACCTACCTTGCGCATCATGCAACAATTAATGCCTTTGATTTTCAAGAATTAAGACATGAATGTAACGTAATGTCTTATTCTCTTAATAAGAATTCGAACGTTTATTATCGTTGCTTTCAACAATGACGTTGTCAACAAGTAAGAATATAATATGCCTGTTATTCTTTTAAATGCGCACAAATTGCTTATTTACAACATCTTGTAATATTTGATCCTGGATTGTTTGCTAAATGTGGTGAGACAATTTAGTTATCTTTGGACACCAATTATTAAGCACACTTTTCCTTAAGATAGTCAAAATGAACAACCTGGTCTGCCAAAACTTTTATCGCATTCTCTGTCTTGTAGCCAATGAATTGACTAAAGATATTAACGGGTAGAAACTAAAACTTACATTGCTTTACGCGTACACCAAGTGGTATTACTTGTTAAAATACTACTTGCTTATTCCAATGATTTGTTGGTTTTTGCTGTTTAAAAAAGATGAAAAGTATTTTTAAAAAAAAAAGCTTATTCAGTCTCAACATTTCTTTCATTAGCAGCCTCTTTGGCTTTGAGACGCAAGATGCAAAGCCGCACTTCGTCTTTCCAGTCAATAACAAGAGTTATGTAAAGTAAATGAAGCGTGGATGATACAACGAGACCCGCAGACACACCCAACCAAAGCCCGGGTGTTTCCATATGCCTCACAAAGCCCAAGTACAATGCCAAGGGCGTAGTGCACACGTAAAACCCAAAGAAAAGTATTTTTGAACTGACTCCTTGGCGTCCAAGCCCTCGGGATATTCCATTTAGCGCCGCATTAAGGGCGTCGCTTATAGTACATATAGATGCAATTGGGGCCAGTCTTAACACCTCACGAACCACGTTGGGGTCATCTGTGTACACCGGTAGCCACCAGCTGCTACACAGAGACAAAACCAATACACCCACGATTCCATTGCATGTTGTCATTAACAGAGACATGCTTGTCGCAATGCGTGCCTGACGAGGCTTCGCACCACCCATCAGGTTGCCGATACGTGGGCCGATGGTATGCCCAATACCGCTGCTAAAGTAGTATAAGATGCATAGCGTGTTTGATATAATAGCGTTACCGGCAAGCTGATCGGCTCCAAAATACGATGATCCAATAGCAAGAAGCTCAAAGCAGACCCATGTTGAACATAATATCAAAACAGCAGGAATCGCATATTTGTAGTATCCCCACATGTTTTGGAATGCTTTGACATCCCAACCACCCCAGGAGTCAGCAACGCGGCTGTTGCGTTCAAACAAGAGAATTCCAATTAGCAATGACCAATTGGCAATGGCATCAACAGTTGGCGCGCCAATAAATCCCAAGCCAAATCTTTCCGAACGCACAAAAACAATGTTACTGATCCATTGGATTGGAGCAACAATGCACACCACAATAGTACCTGCGTGCATTATGCCCTGTGCCTGCAAATAGCGCCTTGTAGCTTCATATAGAGCAAAGGGCAGCATTCCAAAAATGGATATGCGCAAGAACAAGCCTGATAGATGTGCAATATCTGGGTCCTGTCCAATAAACAACAGAATGCTCTCGGCATTCCACAGTATTGGTGTAATGACAATGAGGTGTGCGCATATAGCGATTATTCCGCGCTGAAGATGAAATCCAACAAGTGTCTTGTCGCGGGAAGCAGTGTATGCAGTACTGCAGAATGTGTCCATGGCCGACACGTATCCAGATATTGGTGCCATTGCCAATATTGTTTGAAGCGTTACAGCAAGAGACATTGCCGCAAGATTCTTGGTTCCTAGATGGCTTACAGCAATCACATTGACAAAGTAGAAGGATGCCTGAAGAATCATAGTCATAATTATCCATGGAGATGAAGTCGCTATCCACTTGAATTCTCGTATGGCGGCAATGATATAGGGTTCGGTAGTATCCTGCCTTGAAATTGTAATGTCCAGCTCGGACAAGGAGGTTTGAAGCAAATGGGTTTCCTCGGTGACTTCAGGCCTTTCGCCTGCTTCTTGGGCAGTACCTTGCTGGTTGTTATTGTTTGGAATCATTCTGAGTAGTAAGCTTTTTGACTTATAATATTGTCTTGTCAGTGAGAGGTTATAGAATAAATTTTTATATATTTTTTAAAGATAGGAAGATAAGAGTCAAATATGAAAAAAATAACTGCGTTTATTCAATATTCGACTTAACCTTGACTTTACTAGAGCAGCTCTTTCTATAAAGGTTTTTTTATTCATTCTGAAAAGATATTACAAATAAGATTTTAGAGCTACATTTAAGAGCTAAATGCCTTATAGAAATAGGAAAAAGAAAGGGATACGCGAAATTGTTTATGATCAAAACCAACAGAACCTAATAATCAAATACGCTAATTGCAATGTTCAAATGGATATAAAGGCCACATTGGTGCTGTATATGGCTGGTGGTGACTGCCAGGCTCTAGAAAAATTTTTAGTAGCACCAAATTCCTCCTCCTATCATGGAAATTTCTGTACAATTCCACATAGATCGGATTGAAGGAGTGATACACCCAAAACTTTTCTGACATGATTCCATTTTTGGTGGGATTGCTCCAAAAATAAAAAACATTTTTGTGGTTCTCGGTTGCTGCAACAACAAAACACTATTTCGCTTTCTTTTCTTGTTCCCAAACTTTAATTTTCCTTTTCCATTCTTTTCTTCCACATCTTTACATTGCTATAGTAGTTGTAATAGAGACGATTCATTTTTGCTAGACTAGAATTGTGAGAATGTAAGTGACATTGAATTGGTATCGGTTTTTTGAAGAAGAAGATAAATGCATCTGCATTGACACTTGTGCTAATTCATTTTTAAAGAACAAATATCAAAACCACACAAAGGCATGTTAATGAGGGTATAGGGACAGCAGCGATAACAGCAACGATGGCAATTCAAAGGATATCCTTATGCGGCTGCCGTTCGATCTGGCAGTCATGATAATTAGGCGCCTACGCACGAAGCAGCTGTATACGTGCTCGCTCGTTAGCCGCGGATGGCGAAAACTGTTTACCGATCCAAGCATCATCTATCCGGTACTTGTCCAGATCTCGCACTTTGACCAGGAACCCGTGCTGTTCCGTCACTTGCCGCACGGCCACAACGGCCACAGCCACCACGGGGACACAGAGAACCAGGAAGCAGACAATAGAAAGGACGAAGAGAATGAAAAAATTGAGGAAGGCAGTGCTGGCAAACACGAAAACAAGGGCTCTGCTGCGGCTGAACCTGAGTATACCGCCGAGAAGCTGAGGATTAGGCTTGAAGAAAACGCAAACCAGCAGTGGGTCAAGAGCCGACGGGTTCTGATGCGGCTGTTCCAAAAGACACTTAACCGCGAGCATCGCTGGCGCAAAGGCCAGCCCACCACACGGCTGTATCTCCCGCCAGTGCCTCTGGATGGCACCAATGCGGACATCATGGAGGAGTGGCAGGGTGGAGTAAAGATGGTCAAGATGAAGAGCGGAATCGTGGCGGTTCTCTACGACGAAGGAAAGCAAATCAACCTGTGGAATCTGAATGGCCATTACCAGGGAGTGCAGTCGATTACGGAAAAGTACATCCAAGACAACAGAGAGCTGCTGATGGAGCAGAAAAAGTACGGCGGGCCCGAACTCCCGTCGTTTACGGACTCGGATGTTGAAGAGTTTTTGAGATCCGCACGGAGTGGAATGGTAAGGAAACCGATTCGCAGCTCCATCAAGATGCACAACAAGCCCATGATGTTTGACTTTCAAACAGTCAACAACGTGCTGGTCACAGCATCGGCAGCCGGACAGGTAGATGTCTATGACATGCAGACAGGCAAGCACTTGCGTTCCTTTGCAGTGTCAGACAGTTTGTGCACTATCGGGGTTGTGCATGTCTGGATGGACTATGTGATAGTAGCGCATGGATCGGCCATCTCCTTATGGAATCACAGGACGGGCGAGTCCCTCGCGGATAATCTGCAAACCGCACACAGAGCAAAGATTACGGGAGCGTTTGTGCTGGACAACGACAACCATATTCTGACGATTGACGAGACCGGCATAATTGCAGTCACCGACCGGTCTGCAGAGAGACCGCATCTAGACACGCTTCTCAACACGCCCATGTATCCGATTCTCCTTGTTGGAAAGGCCAGTGCGCCATTCATGATGCGTCTTTTACACATGTCGCATTTGTGCGTGTGGGGAAAGCACGTTTTTGGCCACTACGAGCTCTTTGAGCCTGGGCTCCAGAACCTGCCGCCGCTAGACACTCTTGTGGTGACCAACCCCGATGGGACTGTGCGCCAGCCCGGAGCAGGCGGCGCTGCTGGCTTGCGTGCCAACGAAGCCGACGACGACGATGACGGTAGCTGGGCCACTTTCAACGGCGAAGACAATTCTATGGAGGATGAAGCAGAAGAAACAGGCCGCGTGGGCGGAGGCGCGTCGGAGACAGACATGATTCTTGAACAGCTCCAGAAAACCCACGATGACATGGAGACAATGTACAGCCAAATCATTGGAGAGACCGACGAGGGAGGCCCACAGGGAACAAGACAAAGAAGACAGGCACTGAATAGCGTGCCCGAGGAGTCCAGATACCATATGATCAGCATTGATCCGCCATTTGAGCGAGGCCCGGCTGGTAACATTGTGTCAGCCGACTTCCGGAGAGCGCTGTACTTGGACTGGAACTTTATCCAGATAGCTGATCTGGAGTGCGCCAAGAACAATCGTGCTACGACTGTGTCGTTTGGCGTGTTTCCGACCGAGCCGCTGCAGCCGAAATTCGGGCCCGAGGAGGCGTCGTCGTTGTCAAGCACTGGCAACACGGACGGCGCAGCTGATTCTGGCAAGATTGAGAAGCGCCAGATCATCAACCCGCTTTCGCGGACGCCCAGGACGCACGACTCGACACCGTGGATGCCGCAGCCATTCGAGGCCGGGTTTGACCCAAACAATGACCAGCACGTGCACATAATGAGGATGCTCCAAGGGCCCGACTACCAGGACATTCATGACGAGGACGACGCCGATATTGCTGAAGACCCATACGCAGCTTTCTTTGACGACATTTTTAACCATGACGATGACAACAGCATCGACCCTTCGAGTCCTCCAGTCGGATTTGACGATTCCAGTGTTACGCTTGTGGATCTGGAGACCCGAATCATCCGATACATCACTATCGTGCACTACCACGTTGTCGACGGCCCCCAGTTTGTTCGCAAGTCCTGCACACCCGAGGATGTGGAGGAGGCGCGCGAGTATCTGGTGACGTTCATGCCAGAGCTCCTCGACGAGATTGACCGCGGCATCGAGGTGCACCTCCTTTTCCTGCTTGCGCCGTACTACATCCAGAAGATATTCGAGTCGCAGTTCAGTGCTCCTGTGCTGAATGTCGACCACCGTGGCCAGATTGTCGATGTGCGGCGGATGTGGCGGGAGATTGATCGAGTGAACTTGGTGACGCAGGGCCCGTACGGCTTTATCCAAAGGAAGCAGGGCGACACCGCCTACTACCAGCAGGGCGATTTGATGCCCTACTCTGTGCATGGCCTGCTGCAGACCGTGACTGCTATGGATGATTCGCAGATTGCGGTTGGTTGTATGAACGGCTATGTAGTGGTTGTTTCGTTTGATTAAAAAATGCTACCTTTTTTTTTTACACTTTCTTCAGTTCTTGTTAGGGTGCCTTCTCCCTTTTTCTTCTTTCCCGGTTATTCCTACGTTTTCCAGATGTGACTACTGTAGATAGATGGGGTCACGCGTTTGGGCTTTATTCAGATTTCGTCTTTCAATTTCTCTTTTTTTTTCTACCAGCATATATCTGGTCCAGTGCTTTCATCCTCAATGTAGCGTTTCCTTTTATCTGATTTATTCTCTATATTCTTTTTTTCTTATTTCTTTTTCCTTTCCTTTTTCTCATTTATAGCTACTTGGAGGGAATGGGGTTTACTACTCTTGCTGCACAAGCAGGTGCTGTGAAAGATGCTGCATTTTATCCAGCTGCTGACACTGCGCTTATTCTAGCGACAATTTTAGTTGTATCTCGGACTGGCTCAAAAGCTACCTCCAGCTTTCGAGGTTCTGGTTCTCTTCTTTTACAGTGCTGCTATGCATTACTTTCTGCTCTTTCTTTTATCCAGTGCACAGACTGGACCAACGTCCATTTTCCTCTGTCTGTTGGACTGCTTTCCTGGCTGACATTGCATCCTTCTGGATATTATCCATTCCAGATGGCCAACTTGCTTGGTATGTACAGGTCGTTGAATGGCGACATTGGTGGCGACATCTGGCATCAGGTTCTCTACGCCTCAATGCATGCTTTTCTGCTAGTTACAAATCTCGACAGCTTTGGCCAAGGTATTTTGAACGATATGCAACGTCTTGTGTTCTACACCCAAGAACGCCGTCTGATTTCGCTTAATAATACCCGAGACATTGAACTCGATGATCTGGATGAGCTTCCAGAGCGCTTGCGCATGGGCTCTGTTGCCAATGAGTTTAAATATGATGTCAATGAGTCTGCATTTGTGCTCCGTGCAATTGTTCGGTATTCTTGGCGCGCCATGCTCCCCATCTACATCATTGAAGCCATACTTGGTATTGCCACAGTGACCATTTCAATCTTAAATACACGCATTCTGCACTTTTTGGACATGCCGTCGGCCTACACCTGGCACGGAGGCTACAGCATCCTTTTTCTGGGACTATTTGCCGATATAATTGTAAAGCAGTTTGGTCGAATTAAGATATACTTGGAAGATGAATCAGATAGGGTTATCCAAGCTCTCAATCTCGAGCTGTTTCGTCTTCCTCTTACAAACGCCGGTCTTCGGAAAGAGCGCACAATATCAGATGCAAGGAGTGCGGCAGCTGAGATAAGGTATTGTATTGAAGACTTACAACCTATAGTTGGAATGCTTGCCGGGATTATATCCGTCATTGCAGCAATATATAGTTACATCGGCTGGTTGGTGCTTGTTCCAGCACTGGTAGAAGTAGCAACGATTTCAATTGAATGGCTGATGACAAGATATTTGGGAAATGGATTTAATTGGAGACCAGCCAGCACCTCGTATACTTTTAGTGCGGATGTAGAAGATATATTTCACAACATAAAGGCTATCAAGATGTTTGGCTGGGAGCGCGTTTATGCGGATCCAGAACTCCAGAAGCACTGGCAGAGCGAGGAAAATGTAAGAGGTGTTCTTCCATGGTATGCACCTGTTGTTCGGCTCAGCTGGAAGCTTTTTGGCTATGTTTCTATGGTTACAACAGAACTTTCTGTTTATCTTGCCGTTCACCTGTATACAGAAACCAGTGCTGGATCTGCACATTTTATTTCCAGTGCCGAAATGTTTCAGCTTGATATGCTGATACGCGATCTAAATAAAATCTATGAATCTGTCAAATGGCGCTATGGGTCATTCACCTCGTTAATACATCAAACCTACATGCTTGATAAGGCACTCAAGGGCGACTTTGTCAACTCTCTGCCGCGTTATCCCCTTGGGTCTGTAGAAGGAGAAAAAGAACTAGACAGCTCCAAGCCATCTGTTGCTTTAGAAGACTGTGACTTTTCTTTAATCACTGATGAATCAGTGCTTGAGGACATCTCTTTCAGTGCGCAGGACGGCGAGCTTGTTGCGGTTGTTGGAAGGACAGGCAGTGGCAAGTCGTCTCTTCTTTTATCCATCTGTGGTGAAATTGAGAAAACGAAAGGAACAGGCGCTGTGATTGGCACTATTGCATATATGGAACAGGCGTCGATAATAATAAATGACACTGTACGTGATAACATTCTGTTTGGCCGCAAGTACGACAAGGAGCACTACAACCGAGTCATAGAGGCATGTGCGCTGACCGAGGACATAAATGCTTGGATAAAAGGCGATAGATCTGTGATTGGCGACCGCGGGATGAAGATCTCTGGTGGCCAGCGTGCACGCCTGGCTCTTGCTCGCACTATATACTCCAAGGCTGACATCTATGTCCTTGATGATCCGCTCTCCTCAGTAGATGCCCATGTCAAGCGCCACATTCTGGACAATGTTATTATGGACTCGGGGCTGCTTGGTGGAAAGCTGCGCATTCTGACTGTAAACAGCGAGAAACTGCTTCCATACTTTAACCAGGTAATTCGACTAGATGAAGGTAAGGCTGTGGTTACAAAGCAGGTGCCTCAAACATACCAACCCCTTACAACAGATTTCAACCATGCTAAAATCAGTGTAAACGATATAAGCAACACCGAATTAACCAATGCAACAGAAACCGCTGAAAGTGATCAACAGATGGCAGCTACAGAACACCCAGATGACATCCAACCAGCTTATGATTTTAAATTTGAAAACTCGTTTGGCTCCAAGGGTGTTTCCAGGCCGGAGATCCGTCAATGGGGCAAGTGGAGCAACATTAAATATGTCGTAAATGTATTTGGGATTTCTTCATTTGTAACGGTTTTTCTGGTTGGATATATTAGCCCGGTGCTTGGGTACATCATGGATGGATACAAGTTGAATATTCTCAGTTCCAATACAAGTGACAGCAAAACAAAAAGCGCCGCTGCAGTTTTAAACTACTTGCGTATAAGCATGCTAAACGAAACTATTGAAAATATGTTTGAAATGATTAGATCGCATTTGTCAAATACATTCCACAGTAGTCGATTTCATACTAAGATCACAAGTATGTTTGTCAACAGTTTGATTCATGCTCCGCTGTCATTTTATGACAGTACCACTAGCACCGACCTGTCTTCAATTTATAACACAGTATCTAGGAATATGTCAAATAGAATACACAAATTCCTTATGTGGAATCTATCTAGCGTTCTAGAGATTACTTTGTCAGTTTATCGAATTACACGAAATGCACCGCTTCTTCTTTTGGCTATTCCGCTTGCTATTTGGTATGACAACAAACACGAGTCACTGTTTGGGCCTATAAAGAAGGCATTGAGAAGGATTCAGGGGAATGCATCAATCAAGATCCATAAGCTGGACAACATTATTTTTCGTGGAAAAAGACTCATCCGTCTGCTGAATGTCGAACCTTATTTTACAAAGCTGTACACAGGCATGAAGAATGCTCATACAAGGATTCTATATACCGAAGATGCGATTAGGGTATTGTCAAAGACAGTCGATCATGTTGTTTACAGATCTTGTGATTCGTTTGTCAAGGTAGCCATGATTGTTCAGAACTACATTTTTGGCCACAGCATTTCCTCCAGTGGATTCATCACATTTGCAAATCTATATCAAATGGTAGTCGATGATATAACAGTTGTTCTTGAGATTCCTAAAAAATTCCAATCTATTAATGAGGGAATAGATATTCTTAGACATTATGCGGACATGGAACGCGATGGCGGTCCTGATACGGACACAGTTGAGCCGCCGTCAAACTGGCTGGCATCGGGAAAGATTGAGCTCCGCAACTTTAGCATGAAGTATCATAAAGATCTCGAGTACGTGCTCAAGGACATTAGTCTTACAATCAACCCTGGAGAGAGAATTGGCATTGTTGGTCGCACAGGTGCTGGGAAGACATCGCTCTGTCGCGCAATTTTCCGCCTTGTCAGCAAAAAGACTTGTGAAGGGTCTATTATTATTGACGGGTGCGATATCTCTACAATAAAGACAAGTGTTCTACGTCCAAAGATAGGCACAATTCCGCAGGAATCAACCATGTTTAAAGGCTCGTTCAAACAGAACCTGGATCCGTTGATGGAGTATACGATTGAGGACATGTGGGCCGCACTGATTAAAGCCAATATGGTGGAGCTTGTTGAGCCAAAGCGTGATCGAACCAAAGATCGCAGCATCGGTTCCTACAGCGATTACTATGAAGGCATTAAAAGGGATATTGCCGACTGGGATAAAGAATGGCAAGTGTCTAGCTGGATGAAGCGTGTATTCCTTTGGATTTTTGTTAGAAAACCAAAGCTACCAAACAGAGTAAACGAAAAGG
>JANBUF010000010.1:0-19483 GCA_027579215.1 Coemansia sp. BCRC 34490 | reverse complement strand
CGCGTGCGGTTCTGCTGGCTGCGTACTCGGACCGCCAGCGCCCAGATGATTCTGCAGAACCGGCTCCTTCTTCTTCTTCTTCTTCTGCTTCGGCGCGCCGTTCGTTTGCGGCTGTGACGCCTGGGCAGATCCAGCGGCAGATGGCGCGCGGAGTTGACAAGTGCGCAGGGCGCGTGGTCAAGGACTACGTGTTTGAGATCGGCATCCTTGCAATCGGCGTGTTTGCCGGCGTGCCACAGCTGCACGAGGTGAGTCTGATATCGTCGTTTATTCTGATGTTCGACGCGGTGTTCATGTTCACATTCTACTCGGCAGTGCTGACGCTGAAGCTCGACATAATCCGCGTGCGGCTGCAGACCAAGATTGCTGGCGGCAAGGCGGCGGCGTATGCAGCAGTGTCGGGGGCAGCGGGCGATGACGAGGATGAGGATGACGACGAGGTGGATGACGATGTGTCGCCTGCGCGGTACAAGAAGATTGCACTCAAGGCGCTGAGCGACGATGAGGCGCGCAGCGAGAACACGACGATCCGGCAGCTCAAGTCGCTGGTGCTCGGTGGGTTTGTGCTGATCTCGTGCATCGAGTCGTGCGGATACATGCTGGGCGCGTTTTCGCTCAACTCGTTCTTTGCCAACATGCGCGGTGCTACGACAGCAGCAACTACAACAGCAAGTGCCGCTGGCGGTATGGCGACGGTTGCGGCCACTGGGTTTGGCGCACTGGACCGCGTGGCCGCGCCGCTTGTCACGCTTATTGCGCGCACGACGGGCGCAGGTGTTGTGCGTGTGCTGCCGGTCTCGAGCTGGACCGTTGCGGGACGTGGTGGGACCGTTTCTGATCTTGATGCGATTGACGGAAGCAGCGTGGTGATTGCGCTGCTGGCGGCGGTTGTGGTGGTATCGTTGAGCGTCAACGTCTACCTGGCCTTCTTGCAGACGGCGCCGTCTTCGCTGCTGCAGGGCGCCAAGCAGGGCGCGTCGCCCAGTGTGCTGGAGACGTATCTGCGCGGCAGTGCATCGATGGCGTCGCTGGTTGGAGCCGGCGGTGCTGGCAGCAACAGCAGCAGCAGCAGTGGGCGCACGCAGTCGGAGGCCAGCGATAGCAGCTTCGTCGGCGAAGATACTCCACCAGCAGCGGCAGCACCCGCAATGCCGCTGAATGATGCGCGGTCGGAGGCTGCGTTGTCGCTGGAGTCGGCGCGCGCAGAGCTCGTGCGCGGCAAGCTGCGTGGCGACGGCGCAGGCCACGGAATAGCGCTGGCGCAGACATCGGCGCTCACGTCGCTGGTGCAGCGCGTGGACTCGAGCACCGACATGGCGGTGCGGCGGAGCAGCAGCAGCGTCACAGTCAACAGCAGCAACACAGGTAACAGCAGTCTGCGCTCGGTGGAGGTATGTCGCGTGGTGCTGGCGGCCGAGGGCGCAGCAGCGCTGGCCGACGACGAGATTGTGCGGCTGGTGGAGGCGGGCGCCGTGCCTGCGTATGCGCTGGAGAAGCATGTGGGCGACGATGTGCGCGCAATCGGCATCCGCCGCAAGCTGGTGGCACATGCGGCCGGGATGGTTGGAACATTCGCAGAGGAGGAGGGCGGTCTGCCGTACTCGCACTACGACTACAGCAAGGTGCACGGCCAGTGCTGCGAGAACGTCGTTGGCGTGGTGCCGCTTCCCGTCGGCGTGGCAGGCCCTCTGACAGTCGATGGCGAGGCGCTGCATATTCCCATGGCAACCACCGAGGGAGCGCTCGTGGCATCGACGTCGCGCGGCTGCAAGGCGATTACGCTTGGCGGCGGCGCTACCACTGTGCTGACGCGCGACGGCATGACGCGCGGGCCGTGTCTGCAGCTTCCGTCGCTGGCGCGCGCAGATGCGCTGCGTGCCTGGCTGGAGAGCAGCGAGGGTTTGGCCGAAGTCCGCGCGGCCTTCCAGTCGACGAGTCGGTTTGCCAAGCTGCGTGCGCTGAAGATTGCGCTTGCCGGGCGGCTCGTCTACGTGCGGTTCGCCACATTCACGGGCGATGCGATGGGAATGAACATGATCTCGAAGGGCTGCGAGCGTGCGCTGGCGCAGATCAAGACACGATTTGAAGACTGCGTGGTTGTTGCGGTGTCTGGCAACTACTGTACCGACAAGAAGCCCGCAGCCATTAACTGGATCGAGGGTCGCGGCAAGTCCGTGGCCGCCGAGGCTGTGATTCCGGGAGCCGTGGTGGAGCGCGTGTTGAAAACAACCGTTTCGGCAATGTGTGCGCTCAACATCAGCAAGAATCTGATCGGCTCGGCCATGGCCGGCTCGATCGGTGGATTCAACGCACATGCCGCCAACACGCTAACCGCCGTGTACTTGGCAACCGGCCAGGATCCCGCGCAGAACGTCGAGTCGTCGTCGTGTATCACGCTGATGGAGCCCGCCAACGATGGCGCCGATCTGCGCATCTCGTGCACGATGCCGAGTATCGAGGTAGGCACCGTCGGTGGCGGAACCATACTGCCGCCCCAGGCTGCGTGTCTTGAGCTGCTTGGCTGCCGCGGTCCGCATCCGTCCACCCCGGGCGCCAATGCCCAGCGGCTGGCGCGGATCGTGTGCGCCTCTGTCATGGCTGGCGAGCTGTCGCTCTGCGCCGCGCTGGCTTCGGGCGACCTTGTGCGCTCCCACATTGCGCTCAATCGCGCGGCCCCTCCCACTCCTGCTAACACTCCGCGTCAGTCGTCTGCCGATATTGCGTCGATGGCTGCTGCACGCAGTGAGGCCGCGGCTAATGGGCGGCAGCAGTGAATTAAAAAGAGAATAGAGCACATGTTGGATCAGTTGAGAGCAAGCGAGAGATGAGCGAAGGTGTGGTATGCGCAGGCTCCGTGAACGGTCGTGATTTTCGCGGATTCTATTTCTCGCATCACTTGCTCTGTGCTGGTTACGCGAGATAAAGGAGATGAGGAGGTCCTACATAATAAACCATTACATCCATTCTTTTTTCTATTTCATCATCAAAGCAAGCGATCTTTTAATTTCAATCCTTTAACATTAAACGAATATGGAAACATATATTTAGACAGCTCACAACGCTTGTTTCTATTGTTCACCTCTACATTCGTCTTTTCTTTATAGTTGTTTATTGCTTGGTTACCTAGTAAATGGAAAAACTGAAACGAGTAAAGAAACACGAAAGCGCAAGACAGAAAGCTAAAAAAAGTGTTTGCTGGTTCAACACTCACATATCAAATGTAGTTGTGCTTTATTTGCTCTTTACTTGCATGATAAACTAGACTTGTCCGATGTTCACAGTTAAGACTATCAGTAATATCCAAGATTTCTATCCTCAAAAGCTCTATATCTAGATAACCTTTCTCCCGGTCTCTTATCTTTCTAACTCCCAGGTTTAGTTACTCTGTTTCCCTGCTGTGAACCTTGACTTGAGGGCTGTCTTGCTGGTCTCGTATAACTAATATTATCCCCAGCACCAATTACTCCGCTACTTTATCGATACTGGCTATATCTTGAGAACCCCTTTGTTGGTTTATCAGCCTCCTTCTTTTTCTCTGCCTTAGCTGCTTTTGTTGTTGTGCTTGACTCTTTTGACTTTGCCTCATTATTTTGTTTCCATTTTATTGGTTTTATAAGACTAATTTGGTCTAAACGCATATTTGGATTCCAGCTACCAGTTACTACGCTCCTTATTTTCCTTTTTATATAATCATCATTTGATGTTTTATCATTAGGAATGCTTATATCTGCAGACGCAGGATTATCTCCTACGCCACTACTGTTATAAAACTTGCATGTTGCACTGCGTTCTCCATCGTCTGCCATTCTGTTTAAGTAGCTATACTAATATGAATTCCAAATTAATGCATAAAACAAAAATGAGTAGGCAGAGGTTTAACAAAAATTGAATTATAAATTTTAAAAAAAATAAAATCGAGTTTATATAGTAATTTTATTTTCAATTTTTATTTTTATTTTGCAAAACTTGGGATATGCCACATAAAAATTGTATTAATAACAGGCAGATATATACATGCGTGTGTGTATTTGGCATACAATTTGGACACGTGTGTTATCATATGATTCGGATACCACGTATCATATTATGGCAAACACAGATTTGCAGTCAATTTGTAGAAGGGGAGGTTTGGTATGAAATTGCATAAAATTTAATTTATTTTCTTTTTGTAATATTTAGTAATATACATACAATTAATAAACCGTACAGATAGTTTCAAAAGATTTGCATTGTCTTAACCAATGAATTAACTAAATGCCAATATGTGTCTAATTGCTAGGCTAATAACTAGTAAGACAATAGGCGACCTTACACCAATATTTCCAGAGAATGGTGGCATGTACCACTGGAGAATTCTTCAAAATGAAAATATCTTGGTCCCGTGGTATTATGTTCAAATAACTTTTACTGAAAAATTACTATATAATTCTAATAAATCAGAATTATAATGGATTATATTGATTTAGACATTTTCCTTTATTAATGCCATTTGTAGGGCAACTATTGCTACTTACATATAAAATGGAAAAGAAGAAACTAGTAGAAAGGAAAATGATGAAGGCAAAAGATAAAAATAGTGTTTTTGTGCTTTTGTCGTTTTGTAGTTATTATAAGTTTTTGTGTAAAAAAGGGTTTGGTGGTTTAGGCGGGTAGGTATAAAAAGAGAGAAGAGGTGTGGATCCTTGTTGAATCACGCAAGACCCTCGCTATATTGCCTGTTTGTTGGATAGGCAATATGCTCAAGATTTAATTATTTATATTAATAATCTTGATCAGCTAATATTTGTTTCAAAAGTCCCGGGACGTGGATTTCCTGGGTTGTCGTAAATAACTTTTCTTAGTATTGTTGCACCCGCGGATCAAGGGGAACCCACGGGGTCGGATGACGGGGGGGGGGCGTAGGAAACCACACCTACGTCTGTGCACCGATCAGATCACTGACCCGGGTCAGATAAATCAAAAACCCCCCGCAGATCACTGCAACCATTGATGCCTCTGCTCGATAGAAACAAGATCGGCAAATGCGAACGCACTCCACAAAGGACAACAAGCAAGTTTTGATGCAACATTCGGCATTCGCGATTGCACCATCGCTTCTGAATATATGTTGACATGTACCGTTCATGTTACACGAGATGTTACATTAGTTTCAATTAGTTTTATTAGTCAGAAATGTTCGTTATAAAAGGTAAGCAAAACACCGCCTACAATGGTGGAATGTTTTCCTTATCGAAATATATTCCTTCTTATTCTCTTAATTAATATACATTCATATATTAACATTTCTTACGTGGCATCCTTACACCACGCGTAACAGTATAAAAATATTGTTATTTACTCTAAAGTAAAAATAAACAAATACTCTACTTTAGCTTTTCTTAATTAGGCCTTTTATAGCTGGCCGCGTCTTGCTACTAAATGTCCTATTACCTCCGATATCTTCGTGGGAACTCTGGATCTGGTTATACTAAAATCAGACCCTGTTGCTCGCTGTCGTCATGCATCATATTGTACCAGCTTTAAATGAATTCAATCTCAATGCCTTGTTAGTCATCAGGCTAGCATATTGAATTACCTTACTTACCAAGCTCTCGTCTGGATCTTACCTGTTGTTTATGCTGTCTTCTCCGTGTACTATCCTTTCTTTCTTTTGGTTCAGCATGCACATTCTCATGCCATGTCTTTAACACTTCTATCTTATCAACAAAAATTTGATCTTTACGTATTTTTGAATTAACTTTTTTTCTTAGTTTATACATTATTGCTGTAAGAATAGCATTTCTATTTCCTATGTCAGCATAAGGAATTTTTACTACTGTTGAAGAAGTAATGTCTCCTATTTTACTAGTGTTGGTATAATGGCATTCCAAATCGCACATTAGAATACTAGTCATTTTATGTTAAAGATAATATAATGCTTGAAATAAAGAAAAAGAAGAAAAAGTGCCGTTTTGCAAAATGTGAAAACAAATGTTTGTAAAATAGTTTTACTGAATTTATATGTGTGCGAAAGATTATTTGTTATAAAGCATTAGGTGCACATCAGTTGCATTTTTTCATATAACCATAAATACATATTACGTAGATATACGTCAGAATGACGATTGGTCACTTTGTTTTCTTGAGGAGGGAGTTTCTAAACAAATATAATATTAGTGTTCTGTTGTAGAATTTAATCAACAATGTGTTGCCGAATATAAATAGTCCAGCCCTCCATGATTTCAAGTGGAATCTGGGTTGGCTTTCTATAGTCATTTTAGTTACCCAATATATACCTCTTATAATATATCGCATATTTGGTTAGTCTGCTTTATTTAAAAATAGATGTTCAAGGCAAAAAAAGTTAATGAAGAAAACACCACATATTTCATTGTAATGGTTTCTAGCATTCGTTAATATTGGGAATTTATGCTGGGTGTAAAGTACAATTGCTCCGAGATAAGCATTTCTTTTGACCTATGGACAGCAGAGCTTTGGTAACATTGGCAGGGCAAAAAACAAAATAGAGTAATAAAACATAACATATCTGCTGTATGTAAAACAAGTAGGATAGCTTTAAGCAATATTTTTAAACGTTTCTCTTTCTATACTTAAAACATGCTTGTGCATAAAACCAGCTTTTGTTTTAAACACAGACACAATGTTTCTAATACAAATTCTACCAAGCCACTTACTATAAAAATAACTTTATAAAAACAGAAACATTTATTGAACATGCTAGGATATAATGAACAATAAAGTTTATAAAAAAGGTAGCTATCTTGCTTGCTTTCTTTGCTGCAATTCTAGTCTTTTAAGATTTATTTCATTTCTTCTGGCTTTTGCTTTTTCTCTTTCCTCATCTCTCTTTTTCTCTTCTGCGTTCATTATTATTTCTCTACCATAAATTTCAATGTGCTTTTTTTGTAATTCGGGGTTTTTTGCTATTATTGCATCTTTAGCAGCATTCCAATTATCTTTTTGATCATCAGAAATACTTACTGTTGTAGAAGTAGGGTTAGATCCTTTACTGCTACTATTGTAATACAAGTATTTAACTTCGCGTTCTTTAGTGCTTGACATTTTCAAATAGGAATAAAATGAATCTTAGACTGAAGTAGAGAAGAAAACCTGTTTTGCAAAAATATACAAAAACCCGTTTATATAATACTTTTTTTTTATTTTTGCTTTATTTTGTAAGTATTCAAATATAAATTTTTTTAACGGATATATTATTGACTGCACTATTTATATACTGCCACACGTGTTTTATAATTTACACATGTGGTATAGAAATTCGTGTCATCTAATAAATAAAATATAATCCAACAATTATACAACGAGTAAATAATTTACAGTTATATAAAACCTAAAGTCACATACTTCAGTAAAACACAAAGATTTCAGTTTGTCTTTTCTTTGACGTTTTCCAATAGTGAATTTATTAACAGTTTATCTTATTAAACAGCAGTATCTAACTTGTGACTAATCATTTGCGTTTAGCAATTTGAAAGGACAACCAAACGGCTAACGAGACAAAGAATACCTACCGCTGGGCAATTCCTTAACAGAGAAATTTACCTGGTATTACAATGTATTATTCAACTTTAATAAAAGTAAAACAAGGAGTGAAATTGAAAACAAACTCTTATTAAACGCTTTGCTAGCCGTCAATCTGACCAGTCGATTTGCAGTTTTTTGTATTTATTTTCTTTAGAATTCTTGCGATGCCTACGGCGCGGTTTTCGTATTTCGTCAATCCCACTTGTAAGTTCCATCTTATTCCTCCCGACTTTCTTTTTCTTTTTATTTTTGTCTTTCTTGATTGGCGTATTCATTTTCCAAACGCATAGGGTCTGCTGGCTTTTAATAGCAATATTACACAATGGTATTTCTCGGTCCCATTGTGTTAGAAACACATTTGCTATTGCTGATTTTAAAGCATGCTTATTCCGTTTAAGTTTATAAGGAACGTCTACTTCTATCACATAATAAGAAGAATCAAACTTTCTGCTGTCTTTGACCATGCAGCTCACTCTGCACATTCTATTGTCATCTTCCATCTTGTATAAAAAAGAATCTTATATTGAAGCAGAAGAATATGAAAAAAGAATAAAGTTTATTGGGCAAAAATTGAAGAACAGAAGAAATTGAACAAAGGTTTAGAGTTCATATAATATTTGCAATCATTACAGTTATTAATTTAATGAATTTCGAATAAGTCACATTACAACAATTTGCACGTGGTAGATATGTAGGTAAATGTGTGTATGTTTGTGGTTGTCATATGATACATGTATCCGAATCACACGATACTTGTCCACATGTCGTGCAGTCATTTAGTGGAAAAGGAAATGGCCCCCATGTACAGAAACATTGGCAGTTTAATTTGCTTTTATATCTAAAATTTAAGAAATTTGTGCAAATCAGGTTAAATTAGCAAAAAAGCAGAAAAAGTGTGTGTGCATTGAATCTAGCCGAAAACTGAAAAGGAGGGTTTAGGCAATAGAAACATACAGTTTTGACATAGACACATGGGGTTGATGGCTAATTTTCTAAATTATATTTATTCATTTCCTTCCACATAAAAAATATATAATTATAAGCCAGCCCAGTACGTATAAAACAGGAGAACATGGCGCTGATTATACAGAGGTGGAGCATCTGCTGAACTCGTTACGCAGTGCAGAGAAGAACTCTGGCGCAGCAGCACCGCCAGTCGAGGAAGCAGCACCGGCGACGTCGGTCATTTCGACATCGGAGGCAGAGGCATCGTCGGCGGGATAAAGTTCAGTCTCGGACTTGGAAACAGATTCCTCAGCAGTTGATGTTGTCTGGTTGCGCGGAGGAAGAAGCTGGGCGGCGGCAAAGCGCTCGAAGAGAAGATCCACGGATGGCAGAACATGCAGCGGCGCACTGACGTAGGACGAGCGCACGGCGGATCTGGCCAGACGCAGGGCGGCGCGCACGTGGGCGCGAGAGGAAGAGGCCGAGTCATCGGCACCAGCAGCAACATGCGAGACAGCAGCAGCAGCGTTGGAGGCAGGCGCGGAGCCGCCAAAGATGGACGAGAACAGCGCGGACGGCATCGGGCGCGGCGCAGCCTCGACGTCGGCGGGATCAACGGCGGAGCGCAGCGAATGCGTGGAGCGCGCAAAGGCGTCGGCGTCGGACTCGGCGGCGTAGACGTTGATGAGGCCAAGCGGAGTCAGCACGGCCAGCGTGTTGGAGGCGAGCGGATCGGGCTTGAGGGCGCCGCGCTCGGTGAGCGGCCGGCCGGAGGCCAGCTTGGGCGCGGCCGCCGGAACCAGCGCAACAGCCTCGACGCCGCCGGGATGCTGCAGCGCAAGCAGCGGGTTCGGCGACGCCGGCGCAAACACCAGCACCGACGCAACTGCGCTGCGCGGAACCTGGTGCGCGGCTACGGCAAGAAGCGGCGCGCGCGGATGCACAAACACGCTCTGGATGTCGAACACCTGCGTCCACCACACGGAGCCGGTCAGCATGTTCCACAGATCCAGCCGCTGGCGCGACCACGCCGCCAAATACGGCGTCTGCCCGACAAACGCAACACCTGTGAGTGCTGGCGCCAGAGCGCTGGCAACAAGCGCATCGCCACCGCCGCCGGGCATCTGGCGCGGCGGCTGGGCGGAGACGTCCCACAGCGTCACAGCGTTGCCGAACGAAACCGCCGCCATCGAGCCGTCGGCCGAGAACGCCGCGCCGTGCGGCTCCATGTCGCGGTAGCGAGCCGAGCCGCGGCAGCTCCAGAACGACTCGGAGTCGGCGCGGTGCAGCTCCCACACGCGCAGCGCGCGGTCGGCGCCGGTGGTGACGCACAGAAGGCCAAGCGAGTCAGTTCCCTTTCCGCGCACCGGCGGCTGGAAGGCAACGTCGCGCACCCGGCCGCGCATGTGCGGGTTGTCGATGCGCGACACCAGGCGGTACGACTGCGACGCGGCGTCGAGGCGCCAGAACTTGAGGAAGCAGACGCCGGCGCCGCGCGAGTCAACCGTTGCCATCCACGCGCCGTCGGCGCTGAATCGGACGATATCGACGTGAGGGCGCTCGGCCGCCTGCGACGACGATGTTCCGGCCACGCGGTTGAAGGGCGCAACCTCGATGCTTGCCAGGTGCCGGTCCGCCGCGTGGCTGAAGACCTGCAAGAACCCGGGCTCGCCATTCAGAACCAGCGCGCGCGTCGACGGATGCACCACGAGACCCGTGCTGAACGGATCCGGATCCATCAGCCGCGCAAGCCGACGCTGCTCGCCGCCGCCTGTCGCACCGCTGTGGATGCCTGCGCGCTGGGCAAACTTCAGGCCCTGCAGGGATGACACCAGGGAGCGGTCCGCCGCCGAGACCACGCGGATCGTGTTGTCGCGCAGCGTGACAGCGTAGACGGCCTGGTCGGGCGAGACCGCAATGCCCAGGATGTCGCTGCCCAGGCGCGGCAGAAAGTCGCGCGCGCCGGTAGCGAGGCGCCAGAGCACAAGCACGCCCTCCTCGCCGCCCGACAGCATCGTCTGGCCGTCGGCCGTGAATGCCACGGCGTTGACGCGGTGCGCATGCCAATGATGCGGAACGCGCGCCACGCTGCGGTCGTCGCCGCCCGGATGCTCCGCGTCAAGACACAGCCAGAACACGATGCGGCCGCGCCAGTCGCCAACCGCAAGCGTCGGCTCGTTCGCCTGGAACGCAATCGTCGACACGCGCTCGTCCACGCGCCACCGATGCACCGCCGCCGGCTTCCCGCCCCGGCGCACCCGCGTCACGTGCACGCGGAACCGCGAGAACGCCGCCACCCACGCGCCGTCGCCGCGCACCGCCAGCCCGGCCAGCCCGGCCACGCGCATCAGCGGCTGCGCATCCATGCGCGCGCGCCGGTCCTGCCGCGCCAGCACCACGCGCTCCACCGAGTACTTGCTCTTGTCGCCTCGTGCCGCGCCCGGCTCGCGCCGCGTTGCGCAGTAGAACGCCGTCGGGTCCGTCGGATCCGCCGCCGCATGCTCCACCGCGCACCCGAGCTCCCACGTGTGCAGCAGCTCGCCGGTGTCCGCGTCCCAGAGCCGTGCCCGGTGGTCGGCCGAGAACGAGTACACGCGGTGGCCTGCGCCCGCCGCTTGATCCGGATCACCGACCAGCGCCAGGATCGCCGTGGGCTTGGTTGTGCCGCTGACCGCGTGTGCTGGCGTCTGGTGTCTCTGCTGCTGCTGCTGCTGGATCGTGAAGTTCTGCACCATCTCGCCGTTCTGCACATTGTACACCGCCACCGCGTTGTCCTTGGCCAGGTAGAACAGCGACGAGTCTGCGCTGAACACGACCGGATTGTTGGTCAGCGCCCCGCCGCTCACCATCTTCAGCTCCACTGCGCGGTACACGTCCGTGTTCTGCGTCGATACCGTGGCCTGCACTATCGGTGTCTGCTGTGGCTGGTGGCCCCGGATGTTGACGCTCTGTTTGGCCAGCTTCTCCAGATCCAGATCCAGATGCGCTGGTCTGGATCTCCTCTTCTTCATCTTTTGGCTGCCGTCGCCTGTGCTTTTCCCCGGCGAGGCCATTTCTGCTGTTTTTCTGCCTGCCATCCTTGGGATGGATGAAAAGCTATCTATAGTAGTTGATGTAGTAGTGGTAGTCAGGAGTGTAAGAAGGAATTGAGTTAATGAGGGAAAGCGAGTGCAAGAAAAGAAAAACATCAGGCAACAGCGTATGCGCTTTTTTTCATTATTTTTTTTTGCACCCGTTGATTCATCAGATCTAGCCGCATATCTACGGATTTGCCGATCAGCGATTGCAGCGCATATTACTGATGTAACAATACAGCCTTGCTGAGAAAACTCCCAAAGGAAAGACGAAAAAAGGAGTCACAAAATGGGGAAGCAAACGAGCAAACTTGCCTTTTTTTCTTCCACTTTTCCCGTTCTTTTG
Organism: Coemansia sp. BCRC 34490; assembly: GCA_027579215.1. Classification (NCBI taxonomy): domain Eukaryota; kingdom Fungi; phylum Kickxellomycota; class Kickxellomycetes; order Kickxellales; family Kickxellaceae; genus Coemansia; species Coemansia sp. BCRC 34490. The sequence continues at coordinate 7,576 of JANBUF010000010.1, read as the reverse complement.
AAAAGAAGCCCAATCCCAATTCGCCTTCTCTCTGGTAACAATTGCTGATAATGCACAAATATACTTCTAGCGTATGCCGTCTCGGCCAGCGTGCGTTCAGCACAAGGGCAAAGCTCCAAACAGCACACCGGTTCTACACGCCCTCCTCGCACAATGCGCTTGACCAACATCAGCACAACTCTGAGGCCAGCAAAGACAATAATAGTAGCAACACCGGTGGGCATTCCAAGGAGAGAGCCGAGGGAATCGGCGTCTTCAGAGCGTACGGAAAACCAGTGGCCACGCTTTTTCTGTGGAGCGCGCTGACGTACATGACCTTCCAGGCCGTCTGGAGCAAGCTGTATTTCGACGAAGTGCGTCTGGAAACAGAGGCAAAGATTGACGATCTTAAAGATGAGCTGGACAAGCTTGAGCACACACGCTAGTTATTTAGCCTTTCCCCCTTTCCTCTGTTTGACTGTACAATAAACTCTTTGAAACCTCCTTATTTATCGCGCGGAGACTTTGCGCTTCAGGCCTTGCCAAATGAAAAACGGAGGAAAAGATGGTTACGATATTGGTGGAGTCACCGTTCAAAAACAAAAATATGCGCATACAGCATTGATTGGGAGAGAAAAAAAAAGTATAATAACCATGGTACCGTGGCTGTCTTTAATGCGGCGAATATTATTACCACGCCCGCTGTTTTCTCTCTCCTCCGCTCACCAACAATTTTATCTATTTTCTCCCTCGTTGCTTTATTACTTTTCTATTATATTATCTCTTCGATACTCACAAGGTGGAAATTGCTAAATCACCTCCACAATGAATGCCCTGTCTCTCGGTCGGACCGCAGCGGCAAAGCAGCAGCAGCGGTTGCTTGCAGCCTGGAGGATCCCTGGCGCACTGCGCGCGTTTGCGTCAGAGACAACTCCATCGTCGTCGTCGTCGCCATCCGATAGCAATAGCAACAACAAAGGCAAGGGCCAGGCGCGCAGCAGGACGGAGTTTGCAAGCAGATTGAAGAACGGGCCGGGGTTTGCAGACTTTGTCGGCGGAGGGCTCAAGGATCCGCTGACAACAGACGAGCTGCTAGCAAAGGTCGGCACAGCGGCAGGCGGACGCGAAAGAGCGCGGGTGCGGCTGCCGCAGTGGCTGAAGACCGAGATCCCAACGGGCGGCAACGTCACCAAGATCCGCAAAACGCTGCGGGACCTCAAGCTTCACACGGTGTGCGAGGAGGCGCGGTGCCCGAACATGAGCGAGTGCTGGGGCGGCGGCAAGCACGGCACCGCGACGGCCACCATAATGATAATGGGCGACACGTGTACGCGCGGATGTCGGTTCTGTTCGGTCAAGACCAGCAGGGCTCCGGCTCCGCTGGATCCGATGGAGCCCGAGAACGTGGCCACGGCGCTGGCTGCCTGGGCGCTCGACTACGTGGTGCTTACGTCGGTGGATCGCGACGATCTGCCGGACTTTGGGTCAGCTCATTTCGCCCAGACCGTGCGCAGCATTCGTGAGAGAGCTCCGCAGATGATGATCGAGTGTCTGACGCCCGACTTTCTGGGTCGCGCTGATCTGATCGAGCCCGTTGCGCTCTCGGGCCTCGATGTCTATGCGCACAACATAGAGTCCGTCGAGCGTCTGCAGGGAGCCGTGCGCGATCACAGGGCAAAGTACGCGCAGTCGATGTTTGTGCTCGAGCATGTGAAGAAGACAAAGCCGACGCTGCTGACCAAGTCGTCGATTATGCTGGGATTTGGCGAGACAGACGAGGAGGTTCTGCAAACGATGCGGGATCTGCGCACGGCTGGCGTTGATATCGTGACGCTGGGCCAGTACATGCGTCCAACCAAGCGGCATATGAAGGTCCACGAGTACGTGACGCCCGACAGGTTTGCGCACTGGGAATCCGTTGGCAACCAGCTCGGCTTCCTGTACACTGCAAGCGGCCCCCTTGTCAGGTCATCGTACAAGGCTGGCGAGTTCTTCATCAAGGAGATTCTGCAGAAGCGCAGCGATGCAGCTGCTGCTATTGCGGCTGCCACCAAGGCCGGCGGCCCCTCCTCGTTGGCCGCTGGAGCAGAGAGCCGGCTCCAGGGCTCAGCTTCTTCCTCCGCAACAACAACAACAACGGCGAGTATGCGCGACATTGCCGCCACCATTGCGACGGAGGAGAGAAAGAAGATCGAGGATGCCTCTTCTTCCGGGAGAGCACCACTGTGAATTAGATAGGACAGGTTCTTTATTTATATTGTCTTTTATAGAACAAAAACAGAGCTGATTGAAATGGAGGTAGTGAATTACTGTGTTACTTTTCTGCGCATCACCGCCGACCCGAGTCTCTCAGATACCGCGTGCAGCGGAGTGAGATGAAGGGCTCGTCTTCTCCTGGAGCTGCCAGCAGCAGTATGCGGTGTACGGATTGTATCAGCAGTGCTGTGCGAAAGGGTTTGACGCCGTCTGTGCTTCTGGTACCAAGCGCCAGCACCAGTGCGTCTTGAACCGGTGCCGGCTTCTGGAAACGACAGGATATCGGTGTCAATGTCCAGCGGCGGCGGCAGCGGCAGCGAGAGCTGCTGTGCAGACGAATCCAGCCGCCGATGCAGCTGGCTGAGCCGCCTGTGTCTCTTACGGCACCCGCCGCTATTGCTGCCACCACCATTAGTACCATTGTCGGCCTCCGTTGTGCTGGTGGCAATGGATGTGATAGAGTCTGGTGCTGACGGCGGAGCAAGGGGCCGCGCATCCTCGGCACTCACAGGGTCTGCTGGAGCTGCAGTGCCCGATCCTGAGCCCTGACTATCCACAGGCGATACTAGTTCTTCGGCCTGCGCATACGTGAACCTGCCGCTGCGCTTCTGCAGGACGTTCTGGGCCCCCACTTGCACCACGTATGTTCCGCGGCGACGCAGCTCGCGTCTGGTGAACAGTCGTCGGCGCTTCTGCTGCCGCTGTTCCATTGTGATAGCGCCTGTCAGAGAATCAGCAAGAATGGAAACACTATATACATGGAGCCAGGTAAAATGGAGAATAGAAACGGGAGGAGGAGGAGGAAAACAGAAAAAAGGGAGGAAACAAAGTAGGGAGGGGGTTTATGGAAAAAAAAAGGAGCCAACTGCGGATCAGAGCAAAAATAAAAAACACTACCCATTCCCTCCGTCTAAAGCTCTAATCGCGTTAGATCCCTCACATGCCACGCCTCCTGCTGCTAGTGCTAATGACCGGAGGCGTGTCAAACGCAGCAGCCACAGCTCTTTCGCAGTCAACCCGCAGCTGCTCCAACGTCTGGCGCGCCTCCTCCAGCTTGAGATAGGCCAGCTGGATATCGGGCGGCAGCGCCGAGTAGCCAGCACACGCAGCCCTGCGCTCATCAACAGCGCCCTGCAACTCGTTGACCGTGGCATCCAGCTCCTTGATCTGCGCATACTCCACGACTCCGTTGCTGCCACCACGAGTGTCACGCAACGGCACCATCCTCCTGCCTCCAGCCCTACCGGTCTCCTCCTCCTCCTCCTGATCCTCCGCCATCATTTGATCCAGACGCGCCCGGTACTCGTTGGTCTTCTGCGCAACGATGGCAGAGTTGCGCAGCCACTCCCGCGTTTTCTGCTCCTCGACCGCCGACTCCGTCTGCCGGGAATCAAGAAGCGCACGCAGTCTCCGCTGTCTCTCCTGGGACTCGCTTATCTTCTGACGCAGCGCCCTGGTTTGGTCTCGGGCCTTCTCCGCGCGCAAGCTGTTCTCGAACTGCTCGATAGTTCTGGCCGCCACCGCGCGTTCAAACGTCTCAACGCGCAGATCCGAGACGCCGCCAAGTTCGCACGCCAACTGCGACAACCCCGACAGCGCGTCCCTTGCCGCCGGCGACAGGTCTGCTGGAACCAGTCGCAGGGGCTGCAGGATCTTGTGTAGCCGGGCGGAAAGCGCCGTATACTCTACTGTTGATTCCGCTTGGATCTGCGCGACTATGCTCTGCGACTCGCGGATGATGCTGCTGGTTGTGTAGAGCCGGCTGAGTTCCCGGTGTAGCTGTGGTGTGGATGTGCTGCTGGATACTAGTGGTGGGAGCTGGTCCGGTGCGTACAGGTCCTTGAGCCACTTGTCTAGCACCTCCCATCCTACCAAGGATGCGCCGCTGCTATCTGTGGTAGCGTTCATTTCTCTCTAGCGTGTGTCTACAACAAAGTCAAGGATTTATAATTAATTCATGAATAACTAAACGCAAATGTAAAAAAAAAGGTGAAGAGAATAAAAGAAAAACAAATGCTACTCATAACGGAAAAATAAGCTTGCTTGAACGCGACACACTATAATAATGTCCAAAGCCTGTTTATTTATTTACCAATTTATTTTGCGCAGCACTTCTCTTCTTCCTTTGTTTCTGCAAGAGCAAATTCATATTATCCCGTTTTCTTTTGTTAGATATCCTGTTCCTCTCTTGTTAATTCTTTTTCTCTTTTATTCGAATTCTCCTTTCTTTCTTTTCTTTTTTTTGGTTCAATGAAATGCGTGTTCTGTGCGTGGCCGAAAAGCCGTCCCAGGCCAAAGCCATAGTACAGATACTCGGACAAGGCCGACAGAGCATGCGGCATGGCATGAGCACATACAACAAGAACTACGACTTTGAGTACCGTATCGGGGGGCAATTTGTGCCAGCAACAATGACATCGGTGAGCGGACACATCAAGAGCATGGACTTTCCGCAATCGATGCGGAGCTGGCACTCGTGCGATCCTGCCGATCTGTTCACGGCAGCGGTTATCAAGCACGTGGACGACAACGGCAAAGCCGTGGCAAAGAACATTGAAAAGGAAGCGCGGACCGCCACACACCTGTATATATGGACCGATTGCGATCGCGAGGGCGAGGGAATTGGCGGCGAGATCGCGGAGCTTTGCACGGCGGTCAATTCGCGGATCGTGGTCAGGCGCGCGCACTTTTCGTCGGTTCTTCCGCAGGAGATCCACGGCGCGATGCAGAACCCGCGCGATCTGGATCGTCGCCAGGTCGATGCGGTGGAGGCCCGCACGGAGCTGGATCTGCGCATCGGGTCGGCGCTCACGAGATTCCAGACCCTCAGGCTGCGGTCGCGGTTTGCTGCAGTGCGCGACAAGATGATCAGCTACGGCCCGTGCCAGTTCCCGACGCTTGGGTTTGTTGTCGACCAGTTCCTGCGTGTCGAGAGCTTTGTTCCCGAGCCGTTCTGGTATCTGTACATGGACCACACAAAGGAGGGCGACGGCCATGCGGTGTTCTCGTGGAAGCGAACGAAGCTGTTCGACCAGGAGGTGTGTTTTGCGTTTTATGCCAGATGCATGGCACGCCAGCCCGTGCTGGCTCAGATCACGTCTGTGCGGTCCCGACCAAAGGAGAAGTGGCGGCCGCTGCCGCTTACCACGGTGGAGCTGCAGAAGTGCTGCGCTCGGTACCTGCGCATGGCGCCCGACAGAATCATGGCCGTTGCCGAGTCCCTGTACAACAAAGGGTTTCTCAGCTACCCGCGTACCGAGACCGACCAGTTTGACACCGGCATGGACTTGCGTGGGATAGTGGCCAAGCTGACGCAGTACCAGCCGCTTGCCGAGTATGCCGAAAAGCTTGCCAACGGCGGCGGGTTTCTGTGGCCGCGGCAAGGACGGAGCAACGATAAGGCGCATCCGCCAATCCACCCGGTGGCAATGGCAGCCAATCTGGAGGGCGACGACAAGCGGCTGTACGAGTTTGTGGTGCGCCGGTTTCTGGCATGCTGCTCGGAGAATGCCAAGGGCCAGGCGACGGAGGTTGAGGCTGTGGTTGCGGGGGCCGAGCAGTTCAGCACAAAGGGTCTGATGATTGTTGCGCGCAATTACTTGGATATCTATCCGTACGACCGGTGGTCCGAGTCAACGGTTCCTGTATACACGCAGGGCGAGACCTTTGCGCCTACAACGCTAGAGATGCGCGCGGGATCCACCACTGCGCCCAAGCTGCTGTCGTATGCGGATCTTGTCGATATCATGGACAAGAACGGAATCGGCACCGACGCAACCCACGCGGACCATATCAAGAAGATCATCGACCGCGAGTACATATTCAAGGCGCCCGACAACACGCTGACGCCATCGACGCTTGGAATCGGACTTGTCGAGGGATACGACGCAGTCGGATTAGAGCTGTCGCTGTCCAAGCCCTATCTGCGTCGCGAGACCGAGCGGGAGCTGAAGCTGATCTGCCAGGGCGCCAAATCTAAGGAAAGCGTTGTGAGCGACAGCATCCGGCTCTACAAGGCAGTGTACGAGAAATCGACGAATGATATTGTGAAGCTCGAGGATGCACTGAGCCGGTGTCTCCAGGAGGCGCCGATTGCGGATACGAGTGCTGCGTGGGTGCCTCGGTCTGGCGGTTCGAGTGGAGCCCGAGTATGCGCGTGCCCTGGGTGTAGCAGTGGCAGGAACCAAGCTTCAGGAGACGGCGGAAGCCTGGCGCTGCGAGTCAGAGCCAACGGCGGGTGGATGGTTGGCTGCACCCTGTACCCGCAGTGCAAGCGCGTTCTATGGGTGCCTGACATCGTTGTGGAAATTAGTGTTGGTGCCGACGATTGCCCCTCGTGTGCCCAGAATCCAGCGGGGCCGGCTAAACTGCTTGACATCCGGTTCAGGCCTGGATCGGTGCCGCCTGGCGTTCCGAGTGTTTACAAGGGCTGCATCCGCGGGTGCGACGAACTGGTCAACGAGTTCTTTGACGTGCGCGCAATGTCCTCTGGAGCGTCTGGAACTCAGCAGCAGCAACAACAACAAGTTGGCGATCAGTTCCAGAGCAACCCTGCGTTCGGCCACCGCACAATAACACATTCCGAAAGATCCTCGCCAGCATCGTCATCCTTCCACGGCAGCGGAGGAAGCGGCAGCATGGATGCGGTAGCGGTGGTGCCGAGCAATGCCACGAATCCGCGGTGTCGCTGTGGTCTTGTCTCTGCTCGGCGTGTTGTCACAACCGAGGGCCCAAACAAGGGCCGGCCGTTTCACGTGTGTCCGAAGGCGCGGGAAGCACAGTGTGGGTTTATCCAGATGGCAGACCAGCAGCAGCAGCAACACTCTCAAGCGACGTCCTTTAGCGGGCACAGCAATCAGGGCCATGGCCAGAACCAGAACCACACCCAGATGTCGTCTTACGGAATGTATCAGAACCAGCTCCAGCAGCTGCCAAGCGTGTACAGCGGCTCCGAGGAAGACCACATGTCTGCCACAAAGCCCCAATGCAAGTGCGGGTTATACGGAGGTCTCAAGACAAAGCAGTCCGGCGGTGCGAACCAAGGCAGAAAGTACTATCTGTGCACCCGGGAGTTCAAGGGGTGTGGGTTTATCTGCTGGGAGGACGAGGTTGAGTCGTACATGGCGCGGCGTTCCACTGGAGCTGGTTCTGGTTCTGGCTCTGGTTCTGGTTTTGCTTCTGGCGGGGCTGGTGGCGGCAGCGGGAATGGGTCTAGTTGTTTCAAATGCGGACAGGCTGGCCATTGGGCCCGCGACTGCTCGAACGATTCCGCAGGCTTTGGAGGCGGCAGCGGCAGCGGCCGTGGTGGTATGGGCGGGTCGTCGTTTCTGTCTTGTCCGCC
>JANBUF010000009.1:0-20468 GCA_027579215.1 Coemansia sp. BCRC 34490 | reverse complement strand
TTTCGTGTTCCAGATCCCTAGCATTTCGCCTCCCACGTCTTGCCAGGTAAAGAGCGTGATCAGATCATTATCTTGATTGCCTGATTGGATGAGGATTACTATCGCCTTTATCATTTGTGGGCAAGTGAGGATTGTTTTTAAACCTCCATGGTTTTCCAAATTCGAAATCCTCCTCTTTTTCTGTGTACTCACTGTGGTAATAGTAATATATATTATTTCTGTCCAATTTTCTTGTCTCTCTTTCTTTTTCTTTTGATCTGTACACATTAATTGGGGCTCTGGAAAACGAATCATGCTGACTAGGACGATACTTGCCACGTTTGGAAGAGGACAGTATTCAGCAGGAGGCGGCTGTGCGGTGGTGCGTCGCATGCAGATGAGCACCAATGCCAATAAAGATAGCAGCAGCAGCAAGGACACAGCGCAAGCATCGGCAGAGGTCGAGGTAGTGCATCCAGCACACCAGCACGAGCCACTCCCGGCAGAGGTTATATCCGGCGCCCCGCAGTCATTGACAAAGCGGTCGGTGCGAATCTTCCGGCCAGCAAACAATCCGATGCAGTCGGGGAGAAATTCAAACCTGAGATGGCGGATTGATTTCGATGGGCTCGAGAAGGGCGACCGCTGGTCGAATCCGCTGATGGGCTGGCAGTCGACGGCTGATCCGATGGCGCCTGTGCGTATTGACTTTACATCAAAGGAGGACGCTATCCATTTTGCCGAGAAGCAAGGGTGGGGCTACTATGTGCAGGAACCTCATTTCCGTGTCATAAAACCAAAGTCATACAAGAATAACTTTGTTTATCGTTCGGGCAAGCTTCCGATCGTTCATACAAAGTAACCAGGACAGAACGGGAATACTTTGGTAAACCCTATTTCTCCTTTTTTTTCTTCATATTCACTTTTTTTTTCCAACTTTAACAATAGCAGTACTCAACTAAACATTGGTTTATTAAACCTCCCACGCAATCGGTCTTCTTGCTCTTTGCTAATCCGTCATTAAATGTGGGTCTTCCAGAGAGGATCGCCCAGATACTGGACCAGCTCAACGCCATTGCCCTTGTTGATGGATTTGATATCGGCGGTTGACATCTTTGTAATCCCAGTCGCCAGCGCATGCTCTTTTCCTTCCGCCATAACAGCCACAAGCTTCCCCTCCGGGATTTCCTCGTCCGGCAACCGCGCCCCAGGGGACGTCAAACCAGGACACATAATGTTTGCGCCGGAGAGAACAAACTTGATAGCCCCGCGGTCCACCTGCACTTGCGGGAGAATATCCGGGAACTGGTGCAGCAGTTTGAGTGTCGGAGTCACTGGGTCGTCGAAGTGTTGGAAAAACATAATCTCATTGTCCACCGTGTACAGCGTAATGTGGTCCTTGCATTTCACCTGCACCAGGTTCACCTTTTTCGGAAGGATCTCGTCGATGTGTGCGGATATTCCTGGAAACTGGTCCACTAGCTTGCTGCGTAGTCCCCGGACTGCCGACGACTTTACCGGGTTCTGCCCGCTCATTGTCTCTTGGAGATTAAACTTTTTAAACATCCTCGTACTAAAGATAGTAAGAAAAAGAGAAAGTGTTGAATAGAATTACGATGACGTTTGATGCTTACCTTATTAATTTTTGGTTGATCCCTTCACGACTTTCTGCTAATGTACCAGATGATGTTTTCAATGCATGCTATTACCAAACATATGGGTGATGGTAATGTGATTTAGACACAAAGAAGAAAATTTTGCAAGGTTAGGATTTTTTGGCTGTGAGTGCTTTTCACCTGTGGTTGAATATCAGACAGACATATCCTTTGCAATTATCAGCCTTTTACACTGCTCGCACCACGAGTCGGTGTCGCCAATTACAGTGCATACAAACTAAACTCTCCCACTCGGTACTACCTGAAACATTTGTGGATGGGTGGGAGGTTCTGGAACGCATCTTAGATTTGGCCTATTTGACAGTTGAAAAATCCACAAACCATCTCCATACAACCTTCTTTTTTTTGTTTATTTGGTTATTTTTATGTTTTATTAAAAATTACTAAAATGGCGCCTTATACAGAGAAAAATATCTTAGATGCTGAGAATGCTATTGCTGCTGGCACATCCATAAGGAAGGCGTCAAAGCAGCATAACGTTCCTTACTCTACTCTATACAACCGTATCAGTGGTACTCGGAATACACGTATAGCACATGAAGAACAGCAGAGACTATCAAGAAAGGAAGAGGATCTAGTAGTTGAATATATTATGCTACAGGAACGTCTTTACATTAAACTCACATATTCTCATATCAGAGGTATAGTCAATAATTTTCTGGCAAAGAAGGGCGACACTAGGCCTCTTGGGAAGCAGTGGTTTACAGGTTTCTTTAATCGCAACCCGCAAGTTAGCAAAAAGCTGCACCAGTGAATTAATCCAGTTGCAATCCTCCACAAGGTTATGCTAGACATCTTTCATTAAATAAACCATTCATTTTATATTATTTGTGCAAGCCTTTCATAACCATGCAATAAAAACTAGAGATTAAAGTTCTCGTAACTATGTCTAAAAAGCTGGAAGGCTTAAACTAGTTTCTCTTGAAGTTGGGTCTTGTTTATGAGCTATTGGATTTAGTTCTTGTCAACGGTGCTCCAAAATATGTGGGAGCACTGGAACCGTTGGCATCTAAGCTTAAAGTGGTACTTGCTGTGCGGAAAGATGCTCGGCCTCTACCCGTATTTTCTGTTCCATTTTGGTTGCTAGCAACACTATTATCTTCTGGAATTGCATCAAGTTTAGTAGGAGTGAATTTTGTTTTTTTCTGGCATTGTAGGAAATTCAAGTGTTCTAAATTATAGATTTTTTGTGTTTTAACTGCAGATAAAGAAAAATAAAGAGGGTAAAGTGAAAAGGGGGAGTGGGCAATAAAATATTATTTCATACAATTCGCAGACATATGGCTGGAAAAGTACCATATTGCACCATCAATCCAGCTTTAAATATGTTTCATTTTCCTTTGAAAAATTTTTATTCAAGACATTGTCCACGATTCTGCATCCAATTCCGATCATATGATATTCAGTAAAAAAATTTGGCAAGAGAGGTTGGATGGGAACAATCTCAGATTTCATTCTTCTGGAAATTGCTTTTAAACACTAACATATGTAAAACTGAAAAGGAAGGCATATTCCAAGCCAGTGTGCAATATACATCTGTGATGTCTGAAAAACCATGTGGATTGTCAGTGTGCTATAGAAGCCACTTTTAACAATTTCCGTCTACGTTGCAAAGAAATTTCTAGCTAGTGATAGTTCCAAGTAGGTCTACAGTTGAAATACTTGCTAAAGGCCTTTTACCTAAGTTCCTTGAATCTGTTGCTGTGCGTGCACCAAAGGCTGGAGAAGGGTCTAAATTTTTTTCTGGGGAGCCGGGAGGTTTGGGCTTAGTAGGTTTCGTGCTTGAACTTTAACTTGATTTATGAAATGGTGTTCCTGTTGAAGGCACTTGTAAATAATTAGATTTACTGGGCTTACCAGTATTTGAGTGTGAATCAGTCTTTGGCGTACCACGACCTGCTCGCCCTCTTCTGCCACCCGATGTATAATATGTAGCAGTGGGAAGCCATAGCATGGAATGCCAGGCGGTGTCAATGAGCGTTTAAAACCTGGTATCCTATTTGGATTTCAACGAATAGGAATACAGCAGACAGCCGGTTGCTATGATTAAAAGTGCAATATGATAGCCAAGTGGATCTGTATGGGTGTCAACGAACTGCATGATGTTTTGAAACACACAGAACAATGGACACCGCGTATCAAACGAGCCATTAGAACGTACAGAGAGTTTAGAGGTGCTCTAGGCAGTTTAAGTAGCTTCTCTTAGATTAAATAACAGCCTTGTTACCGTTTACTCTTAAAACGCTGCAGTGTCGAGCTGAATCCAATCACTGATCTTTAAGCAAAAAAAAATTAATGTCCCGAAACACAAAAACCAAAACTGATAAACTCGCTCCATACACCTGTAAAAAGACATCACCACTCTGTTTCTTTTAAATATTTCCAGTTTCGCTTTATTTAATTATTTACTTATTACCACAATTATAAACGCTTCAATTGGTGTGAATTTGCACAGGGGTGCGTGGGAGTCTTTTATTCTTTGCTTGTTTGTTACGTTTACTACCTTTTATTTCTCATTCCCTCACCTGTGCTATTACCATTATTTCTTATATTGCATAGAATGGAAAACCAATGGAGCGGCCAGAAGAGTGAAGCAACCCCGCTGGGAGCCAGCCCAAACAACAGCAACAATGTAGGTGATGCGGGCAGCATTGCGGACACGGTAGCAGCGACGGATCCGCGGGACTGGAGCGTAGAGCAGACGACCGCGTGGGTGCAAAGCGTGCTGGCAAAACGGCTGGTTCCCGAGGAATACGAGTGCAACGGAATAGACGGGGCCGCGCTGGTTGAGGGAATAACGTACAGGATTCTGCACGCGGATCTGGGATTCAAGGTCGGCCCGGCGTTGACGCTGATGCGGCAGGTCGAGCGGCTGCGGGTGCGCTGGGGCGTGGTGCCGATGGACCTTGATACGCGGGAGAAAAGTGGATCCGGCGGAAAGCATACTCCTCCGGGCGGCGCGGAGGTCGGGTCATCTGGTTCCGTTCACGATTCGCTTCTTGTTAAGCCGGCGTCGCCCTTGTCCACGGTTACCTCCCCTTCGCTGCACGATGTAGCCACCGACGCCTCCCCTCCTCCCCCTATTTACCAGTTTCCCAATCTTGCCGTATCTGCTTCATATGGTACTGAGGATAACCGGTTTCACCAAAAGTCTTGTGTGGAAAGCAGCGGCAGCGAGGCAATGCAGATCAGCGACGAAAGCGGGCAGTCAGACAACAACATTAGTACTAGCACCAGCAGCAGCATGAGGAGCGGGTACACGAGCAGCGACCCGGCGCGCTGGGAGCGGGCGGTAGGCGAGCTTTCGCAGTTTCTGGATGCACGGCGACCGCACGTAGCAAAGAAAGATGATAAAGGAGGAGAAGGCAAAGAAGAAGAGAGTTATCAGGTGGTTCAGCCTCGCAGGATGACGCTACTGAGTGCACTGTGTGCCAATCGGGGTTTGTCTGAAGCAGAAGAAGAAGAAGGAGACGAAGGTAATGAGCAGCGCATCGGTGAGAAGAGCACGGCGGAGTCTGGCGGATTGGAGGCGGATGCTGGGACGAGACCATACAAGCGGCCAGGAAGCAGCAGCAGCAGCAAAAGCAGCAGCAAAAAGGAGGATAAAGAGGAGGATGAGGAACCCGATACCTCTCCGCCTCGGAAGATCAGAAGACGAATGGTGCCCAGCTTACTCACAACCGAGATCCCAGCCATTGCCGTGGGCAACATCATCGAGCAAGGGGTGGCGGAGGAGCGGCTGTGGATCGCCCCAGCGCAACCGCTGCCCTTGGAAGAGGCGCGCAGCCAGCTGGCGCTGCTGTTTCCCCAGTTACCCCTCAGCAGCACAGCACGGCGGCCCGCCGCAGCAGCACAGCCAACAGCAGGTGCACAGCTGCTACTAACGGCGTTGCTTCCGGAGTGCGCGATTTCAGAGTCCGACACAATGTGGTTCCGACGCACCCGGCCTGGCCGCACGCCTGGAATGGCGGCAAGGATGCAGCAGGTGCAGAAATGGCACCGGCGGCTGATCCTCGGCAACGACGCCATGGTTTACACATTACCAGAAGAAAAGGAGGAGGAGGAGGAGGAAGGGAATGGTGGTTATGGCGAAGACAGGGTGCTTCCGCTGTACGGAGAGAGCAACAGCGATAGCGGCAGCGGGGCGGTCTCGGACGGATTGCACCGGGAGATCCAGCGGGAGCAGAATGAAGCCCGCGCGCACAAGAAGCGGGCGGCGTCGGGCGAGCGGCAGCGGGTGGCGCTTGTCGAGCGGGTGATAGACGAGATGGTAGACCGGTACACGGACCGCTGGCACGCGAAGGCCAAGCCGCGGCTGGCGCGGCGGCAGCATTTCCTGTGGAATAAGTACAGGCCCGCGCTGGGCGAGATGGAGCGCGAGCTGGCCGACCTGCAGACCAGACGGCTGCCCCGGGCGCGCATGGCGGTGGTGGATAGCGGCGTGCGGACGCGCAGGAGGGCGACTGCGCTGTGCGTTGGGTTGCAGTCGACTGTTGATCTGATATGTCGCACAGCGTGGTTGGTTGCGCTGGTGCGCGGATCCCGGCCGGAGCACCCTGCGAGGAAGCGTCGCGCGAGCAGGAGCGAGAGGGGCGAGGAGAAGCCGAACGCAGCAGTCGTGGCAGCCTCGCCTGCTGCTGCTGTTCCTGGAAGGCTGGTGATTGCCGACAGCACCTCCTCAAGCGACAGCATGGCTGGCTTTATTGATGATAACGACGACGATGGTAGCGAGGAGAAGGAGGACGTTGCGGCTGCACATGTAGCTGAGAGGCAGATGGTTGTCAACGGAGCCATTGGGGGATCTGCCACACCTCAGGACCAGATCCGGGATCAGGACCAGGATCAAGGAATGGATCAAAGACTGGATCAGGGGGAAGAGCAGTCTCCTCGCTCAGGGCCCCAGAAGCTTACCCCACACAGTTGGCCAGCAACGCCGGACGCGCAGCCAGAAGAGAAGATACTGACGCCGCGAACAAAGTACGCGCGGCGCAGCATGGCGGCCAAGGAGCTGGACAAAGAGCCACCGGGCGCATCGCTGGCCGACTCGGAGCAGGACAAGACGCTGGTGACGGGGAGGGTGCAGCGAGAACGGAAGACGACGACGAAGAAGAAGGCGAAGAGGAAGGAGCCGGAGAGAGGGCAGGCGGCCGAGGTGCAGATGACGCAGGAGGAGCTGGCGCAGGCGACCAGCAGACACACGGCAGCGCAGATGTACGAGGCGGCGGTCGCGCTGATCCGGCGGCTGGCGGCACCGGGAGGACTGGCGGAGATACAGGAGAGTGGCAGCAGCGTGGACGCGCGGATCGCGCTGCGCGTGTGGGCGGAGTTCCAGGGCTGGCTGGCCGCAAGCAACAGCGACGCCGGCGGCAGCGTGTGCGCGCGGTTTGCGGATGTCGGCGACGCGCTTGTGCGGCAGACGACCGGCGCGCGGCCGCAGGAGGCAGCTGGCGCCGGAGAGGGGCCGCACGACGCACCGCAGCCGTCGCCGGCGCGGTTTGCTGCGTTCTGGGCGCAGCGGCGCGCTGAGGCGGCCGACGGCGTGTGCGCGCCGGTCCTGGCGAACCCCGGGCGCCGATTCGGCAGCGCGACGCGCGACGCGTGGATCCCGGGGTTCCTCGCATGGCGCCTGCACGCGCACCAGGTGGCCGGCGTGCGGTTCGCGTGGCGCGCGGCCATCGAGGGCGGAGACTCCGGCGGCGGCGGCGGCGGAGACTCCATTGGCGGCGGCTGCGTGCTGGCGCACGCCATGGGGCTCGGCAAGACGCTGCAGGCCGTCGCGCTGATCTACACGCTGCTGAGCGAAGTGAGCAGCGGCGCGCCGGGGCTCGCGCGCTTCGCGTCGCGGCGCGTGCTGGTGCTGTGTCCGCCGACGGTGCAGGACAACTGGGTGGCCGAGTTCGCGCGCTGGACCGGCGTGGCCGACACGCTGGCCGAGACGCCGGCGCCGCCGCCGGAGCTGCCGCCGCCGAGCTCCGCCGCCGCCGCGCGCGCCGTGCAGCTGCGGGCGCGCCGCGTGCTCGTGCAGGTCGTGCACTTCGGGCGCATGCGCACGCGGCCGATGCGCGACGCGGCCGTGCGCGGGTGGCAGCGCCACGGCGGGGTCCTGGTCATGGGGTACGCGGCGTTCCGCGACGCAATGTCCGGCGCGGGCGGAGCGCTCGGCGCCGACGGCGGGCCGTGCCTGGTGGTGGCGGACGAGGCGCACGTGCTGAAGAACCGCGAGTCACGTGTGGCGGCGCTGGCGGCGACGCTGGCTGCGCACGGCGCGCGCGTGTGCCTGACGGGGTCGCCGCTGCAGAACCGGCTGGAGGAGTACTGGGCGATGGCCGACTTCTGCCGGCCGGGGCTGCTCGGCGACCTGCGCGACTTCCGCGCCTCGTTCGCCGCGCCGATCGCCGCCGGGCTCTACGCCGACTCGTCGCCGGGCGCGCGCCGGCTGAGCCAGACGCGGCTGCGCGTGCTGCGCGCGCTGCTGGCGCCCATAGTCGACCGCCGCAGCGCCGAGCCGCTGGTGCGCGCGCTGCCGCGCAAGGTTGAGTTCTGCATCGCCTGCCCGCTGACGCCGCCGCAGGCCGCGCTGTACCGCGCGCTGCTGGCCGCCGGCGCCGCCGCCGCGGAGACGCCGCGCCTGTTCGAGCAGGGCGTGCGGCTGGGCCTGCTGTGCAACCACCCGGCGGCCAGCAAGCCCGGCGCGTCGGCGGCGTGGGCCGCGCAGGTGGACGAGGCGTGCGCCAGCGTAGCAGACAGCACTAGTAGCCCCGGCGACGCTGTCGCGGCGCTGAGCGCGAAGATGGCGCTGGCGCTGGCGCTTGTGCGGCTGAGCGTGCGGCTGGCCGAGCGCGTGCTGGTGTTCTCGCGCAGCCTGGCCACGCTCGACCTTCTGCAGCGCGCCGTCGACGCGGAGCTGCCGCGCGGCGTGGCGCCGTGCCTGCGCATCGACGGCGGCACGCCGGTGGCGGCGCGGCAGCCGCTGGTCGACGAATTCAACACCGCCGGCGGCGCGCGCGTGTTCCTGATCTCGGCGGCCACCGCGTCGGTCGGCGTCAATCTGCCGGCGGCCAGCCGCGTGGTGATCTTCGACGTCGGGTGGAATCCGCTCTACGACGACCAGGCCGTGGCGCGCGCCTATCGCTTCGGCCAGCGCCGGCGCGTCTACGTCTACCGCCTGATGGCTGCCGGCGTCTGGGAGGAGCAGCTGTTTCGCAGCAACGTCTTCAAGGTCGCGCTGACCCGCCGCGTGGTCGATGCGCAGCCCATGAGTCGCTGGGCCGCGCGCGCCGATCTGAAGCGCTACTTTGCGCCGCCGCCGCCGCATGTTCCGTCGCTGGCGCCCGACGAGGCGCTGCGGCTGGCCGACGAGTACAAGGACGATCTGGTCTTCGCCGCCGTCATGCGCGCGCCCTCGCTGCGCGCCCTGGTGGCCTCCGTCACGCCGCATGCCACGCTGCTGGCCAACGAGGACGACTCGGTGCTGGCCGCCGGCGCGGGGCCCGACGATTCCGAGGAGTCGCTCGAGATGCTGGTGCGGTGCGAGCGCGAGCGGCTGGGGCAGATTGCCGCATCAACTGCTGCATCTGCAACCACTGCTGAAGCTGCTGCTGCTGCTGCTGTTTCCCGTGGCAATGGTGGTGGTGGTGGTGGCGCCGATGTCGATATTGCCAGCGACGACGATCTGAGCGACGATCTCGAGATCATCGAGACCATCGAGGCCATCGAGACCGTCGGAGCTGCTGCTGCTGCTGCTGATGCCATTGGTGCTGGCGGCCCCGAAACCCCCGCCACTCTCGCAGCCGACAGCGATAGCCCGGCGGCGGCGGCGGAAACTGCGAGTGCTCCCGCTCCCAGCGCTGCGCCCTCGCGGCCTTCGTCCGCCCAGCGCTACGAGGTCTGCAAGATCGAGGCGATGCTGGCATCGATCATCATCCGGCTCGAGCGGCTGCCGCTGCAGGCGCCGCTGAAGAATCCGGCGAACCTCACGGTCTTCACCGCCCTCTTCAGCGAGTGGTTCGCCGACGTCCAGAACTTCATCGGCATCGGCTCCCTCGACGCTGAGTGCCGGCGCGCAAAGGCCATCGCCGACGTCAGACACTGCATCCCGAATGCCGACAGCATCATTGCCACCGTGCTGCCCATGTTCCGCCTGTCGGATGCTGCTCTGCGCAGGGTTGTTGAGAGCCACAGCCAGGGATGAACACGGCGGTTTGTGCCATTCCCTGTTGGGATTACCATTGCTAGCCTGTCGAAATGCCATGTTACATATACTATATATTATACTAAATAAGCCGATGTGGGCTGTAGATGAAAGGACCAAGCGCGTGCGTGCCTGTTTCCGCTCTACTCGCGCTTCTTTGCGCCGTCGCATACTCCGAACTCGACATCGTCTGGCTCGTCCTCAGCGGCGCTATCCACGGGCTCCAGCACTACCACGCCAGCAGCAGCAGCAGCAGCAGCCGACGGCTGTTTCCGGCGACCAGCAGCAGAAGCAGCAGCAGCAAGCAGCCGCTGCGCAACAAGCGCCAGCGCACTCCACGCCATGATGCACACCATGTGGAGCCGCAGCAGCAGCGACGCCCACGAGCTGACATACGACGAGTCGCCGGCTATCAGCAGCGTCCTGCCGGCCAGCCGCGAGTCCTCGATGCACCGGACAACCGACGCCACCACCTGGTCCGACGACAGCGCAAGCAGGCGCAGAGGCGCGCCCAGCCTCTGCTGCTGCCTCCGCTGCTGCTGGCTATCTCCAGGAACAGCTGGTGGTGGCGGCTCGCCGCTGCCGTGGTCCACGTAGTACGGCGCCAGCGCACACACCCGCAGCCGCGGCGCCAGCGCCCTGCTGGCCTCCGTGAAATGGATGAGCCCCGCATTCGCCGCGCCATACACCTCCCTCCCGGCGCCCGGGAGGAGCCCGGCCATCGCGGCCACATTGACCACCACGCCGTCCTGGTCGCCCGCCTGGCGGAGGTACCGCTCGAACACGCGGGTGGCCAGCACGGGCGCCCTGAAATTGGCGTCGATTGTATCGCACACCAGATCCAGGTCCAGGTCCAGATCCAGGCCCTCGGCACCCACGGGTCCACCTTGCTGCTGCTGTACCTGCTGCTGGGCGTTGTTGACCAGCACGTCGAGCCTCCCAAACGTCAGCACTGCCGCGTCAACCATTACCCGGATCCCGTGCAGCTGGCCCTCGTCGGCGGAACTCGTGCGCACATACACCGTGCTCTCCAGCCGCGTCCGCTTGTTTATCTCCTCGCTCAGCAGCTCCCCGGCCCCGTCGCTCACGCTGTCGACCAGCACCACGCGCGCGCCCATATCCACAAGCCGGTCGACCAGCTTGCGCCCTACTGTGCTGAGCGCCCCCGTCACCAGCACTACCTTGTCGTCCACCGTGTATGGCGTCCGCCGCCTGCGTATCCAGGCCACGAGGTCTGCCAGGCCCATATTATGTTGTCCAGAATGAGAGAAAATACGGGTTGGTTCGCTAGGTTTGGGCCATTTCCCTCGAATGCAATAACAGAAAAGAAGAAGATAAAACTAATGAAAGTAGTTGAATGAAATTACGCGAAATGTTATGAACGAAAAGGAAATGCGGAAAAACGCACACAATATGTACACCAAAAGTCACGGACTTTCCCAAGAAATTTTTAAAGGAGAAGAGGACAACGTTCCTGCTGACCTCCCCAAGCGAAGCAGCAGTAGGCGAGACGCACACACAATCTTTTCTTCAAGCATCGGAGAATAGCACAGGCCGTCACGTGGTATTGAACCGAGAGACTGAGATAAAACAGAATGGACAAGGATTAAACAAACTCGCCCCCCGGGCTTTCTCAACAGCTTCTGCATTACTTCTCAGAAGACAGGGGCGGGGCGGCGGCGGATATCCGCTGCAGAAACTCGTGCAGTATGAAGGCCGTCAGCCCCCAAATGGTCAGCGACGGCTTATCCGTCCGGTAAACAGGGATGCGGATCCGGGACTGCCTGAACCGGACCATCGTGCTGTTCGCCGGGTCAAAGAAGTACTCCAGCGGCAGCGCAAACGCCCTGTGCACCTCGTTTCTGCTAACACGCAGGGTCTCGGGGTCTGTTTCGCCCGCAAGCACCCCAACAAACGGATGCACGCGCAGCCGATGGTCTTTCCCGGGCACCGGAGGCAGCCCGCCGATGATCCGCACATCCGCCGCCGCAATGCCCAGCTCCTCCACCGCCTCGCGCACCGCGGTAGCCGCAAGCGACGTGTCCGCATCGTCTGCCTTTCCGCCCGCAAAACACGCCTCGCCGCTATGCGCCGCCAGCCGCCGGTTCCGCTCCTCGAACAGGATGCTCGGCCGGCCCCCGACCGAGCAGAGGAGCAGGAGCACCGCGGCCTCGCCCGGCACCACCTGCTGTCTCGCTTCGCTCTCACTAGGTCCCACCTCACTGGGCCGCGGATACGCGAACCGCATGTGTGCCGGCACCCCGCGGGCCGTCGCCTCCGCCAGCCGCTGCTCCAGAAGCGCAACCCCCGCACTGTCCAGCCGGGCGATCGGCAGCTTGCGTGGTTTGCCCTCCCAGGGTCCGGGAACCGACCGGTCGTCGTGGGCGCATCTCCGCGTCTCCTTCTTCGCGTAAAGTGTCGCTGCCTTCCGCCGCGCCATCGTGTGCAGTGCGCCGGGTGCCCGTAGCGCCATTTGGAATCCACGCAAGTGCATGTGGTCTATGGATTGAGTGAGGGAAAGCGAATACGTAGACGAATAAAAAAATGTGTCTTCTGTAACCAAAAACAACGACGGGCTTTAGTGATTCATCCGGAAAGAAAAGAAAATGGATAACAGCAAGAAAAAGGCAATCAAATCTACCCTGGTCCTGCCAATAAGGGCTTATGGCTAAACATGTGTGCGGAATTGCGCAGATTTATATAATTGAAAACGCTTGTTTTAATAAAGAATGTTTTTACAGGCAAAATGGTTTGCTGACGTTTTGGGCTGGGAACGCGCATCATGAACCAACTCAAGCAGTGGCTGTTCGCCATCGCTGTCGTTATTGCCACCTTGAACAGAACTCTTTCGAATTGCACTTGCTTTTTCTAATAAAAGGCACTTGGACAATAAGTCTGGAATATAGCACAGCTGGATTTATTCTGATCCTGCAGTCGCCTCCAATTTGTATCTATCTTCACCCAGCTCCATCTAATTTACTACAGCTCTTTTTGTTAACCCCCAAGAAAAATTTCAAGTACAAATGTCATGATTGTGATACTATTAAAAAGGCTTATAGTCCAACAGAAGTTACAAATTGTGATAAATGTAATATTATATTGAATAGTCGTAATTTAGAGAGAAATTAATAGATGAGTTTACAAAGATATAAAGTGTCATGCTTATATTTGTAGCACATGTTTTAGCTGTGTTTACAGCTTGTGATAACATCTGCATTGTTATGTGATTTATAGAGAATATTAAATCCTGAGGAAATTTATCTCTGCTTATAGCAGGCCAGGTAATGTTAAATAAGACTGGAATAACAGCATACAATAATAAATATTTAGATAAACCTAAAGAATAAGTCTCAAATGGTGCAGAACATGTAAAGGTTATATATGAATTCTGTGGATGTCTTGTCTATACAAGTTACTTTTGGATTTTCTAATAGATTCCTATTCTTTTAGTTATCATGCTGAATATATTGTGTCTGTTTATGTTACAATGCTGCCTGCTTTGTCAGTCTGCTTTAGTGATTGAAAAAGTAACAGGGTAGTAAAACACACTGATTATCACACTTGCTGATAATTACTTTTTTGTTTTATTTATTGATTTTAGTTAGTTTGTTTTAGTAAACAAAGAAAACATTACACTCTAAGCTTCTTTTTTTCTCAGCCTTGTTTATTACAATTAAATGTGTTTAATGGTTTTATTTACATGTTGTTATCTTGTCTACAGCCCAATAAACATTCAAAACATTGATTTACTCTTATTAGCCATTGTATAAGACTAGTTAACTTATTAGGAAGCAAACGGTTTACATCTATGGTTTATAAATAGAATATGCTATTTATATGTCTATCTGCTTATTACGTATATTGAACATAGTCTGCAATATGATTAAATTTGGTTTTCATGACATAATAAGTTCTATCTATATCTTTTGCAATAAATTGAAAATGAATTCACATGTGACATTTCATAAATGTGATCTGTCAAATGGATTTCTCAACTTTATTTCAAAATACTTTTTGCAAAAGTTGTTAACAATTTTTTGTTGTAAACTCATTTTTATTTTTCTTCTTTACTCTCTTTACATTTCAGTTCTTAAATATTTTTCTTATCTTTGAGTTTACATTCTACGAAATGCCTCATACATTCACAAAGGAGCAGAAGCTAGCAGTAGCCCAGATAAGATATACATCTAAATATAAAGATGAAAATGAATGGATTAAGGTTTTAAACCCTAGTACACCAAGTAGTAAAAAATGGCTAGAACTGCATGGTGAAAAAGAATATGTTAAGAAAAAGGGTGGTATATATATGTTTCAGCCCAGTGCCATAAAGTTTGATGACATTCCAAGTGAAAACCAAAAGATTTTTATACATAAAGCACATGCAATACTTCGTGAAACAAGCAAAGATGCAAAGAGGAATGATCTTATGTCAGCTGCAAAGAAAAATGCATCATCAAATAAAACTTCAAAAAAAATGGTGTCAAATCAGGCTCCAAAGGTTGCTGCAAGACTAGTTGGAAGCAAAGTTAAAGCAACAGCATCAACAGGCAAGGGGCTGGCAAAGGAAACAGTTGTGAAAGGTGCAAAAAAAATTATTAAATGGCTTAGTGGATAAATGTTATGGTTGTAGTGTATGCTTTCATTACTACAAAGTATATTATAGTTGCCAGTTTTACAACAGATACTATTTAGGTTTTTATTTTTTCACATTCTATCCAAGTATGCTTTTTTAACTAGTTTGTTGAAAGTTTTAATACAATTATCATCAAGCTCACCTAGGTTGTACTGTTTGAGACAGTAGAGCTAATTCTAAGAATATTTGTGTATCTGTAGTAGGTTAAACACCCATGTAGCTGACACATCCTTCCACTAAACAGGGTTGTTAGAAGCTTAACACAGGCAACTCTAAGCACATTATTTTTAGTTTTTCAAATTTATTGTGTTATTCTGAAAAGTCAAAAATGTTACACTAGCCCAAAAATTGGCTGTTCAGTATTTTTCTGTATTTTTTGCAATCTTTTTATCAAGCAATCTACTAACTTGATATTTTTGCTTATGACTAATATACATGAAGGAAATATGATAAAAGTTTAAAATATTTAGAATCATTATTTGTAGAGCTATCATAAATTTGATATTTATTGAGCATATTGGCTATTCCTGTCATGTGAATATTATTCTGATAATTCCTTAGTTTATTTTGGTATTTATTTGTGTTTCCTTCATTATGTTTTTCATAATAAAAAGATAATTCCATCATTTCTACAAGAGAGCGATGCTTGGGGTTCCAGAATTTCCTACCCCACTTGTTTAAAACAAATCATGTCCAGAATTTAATATACAAACTTAGGGCCCTTCACTATTGCCTCAGCTATTTCTCCAGGGTTTTATAGCACTTTTTTCTTTCTCTTTCAAAAACAACATACACTATTATACTCAAAGAATGCCGCAGAATGAAGAACCATTACCGACAACTGACCATCCAACCCACAACGACCAAATAATCATTGTCACTCGCGTCGGATCATGGCTGGGAGCTGAGATCGCGTTAAATCTGATCAGATCTGGTGCTACGGTGATTGGAATCGGGCAACACAGCCACCGCATTAATGATCTGCGTACTGCCATGGACCAGGGACTACCGGCCGCCTGGCGCAACCGGTTTATTCCTATCGTTGGTCTGCCCACAGACGCCGCCTTGTGCGAGTCGGTGCTCCGTTGTATTGGTGAGCAAACCACAGAGCACAGGAAACTGGCGGCATTGGTTGTCAACATTTGAGCCGAGGACCACCCGCCAGCTGAATCAACAACTGCAACGGATTCTCCATTTGAGAGATGGACTAGGCTGCAAAGGTCGCTTGTTCAAACACTGCCACTGTTTCACGCAATACGCCATCTGCTAAGGAGAAACAGGTGTCGTGTGGTACATGTGGCAGCGCTGGACGATATCCACAACAATCTGCCACATAGCGTCTCACTGGCTGCTATTAAGACTGCAGTCAATGTCATGACTGCCGAGATTGCTATCATCGAGCCCCGCATCACATCGCTGGCTGTGCATCCAAGTCTTTTGGCTCTGGAGAAGGCGCTTGATCCCAGCAGCGCTCGCAATACAGCGGATGGCAGCAAGGTTACTTCTGCACACCCTGCACCCGCAACCACCCCTAGCGCCAGCTACAGCCAGTCGCCTAACCGGCTGAACCCCGCGGCAGAAATGATAGCCGATCTGGCCACCAACGCCGACCACTCAATGAGTGGCCAGTTCTTCATGTACAGCGAAAGCTCGTTTCCGTCATCATAATAAACACGCGTATCGAGTCTTGATAAATGATGGATTTATTGCCCTTTTACTCTTCCATTCTACGACTTGTGGATCAATGACCCCCCGACAGAATAGAATAACAAAACAATAAGCTATTAGGACTTTTGCTATTCGCCCTGCTTCTGCGCCTCGCGCTCCTTCTTCTTCAGCGCGCGCTTGCGCATGGAACCAAGCAGCTTGCCGTTCTGGCTGATGGCCAGTTGCTTGGGCACAAGTTTCTCAGTAGCAAAGGCCAGCAGCGCATGTGGGAAGAATGGGATCGACGTGAATGGCTCGGAGGCTCCGCCCTGGATCCCGATCTTCGAAAGCACGCACTGGATGTAAGGTCTTGGCATCGGGATAAAGAAGGTCGGGCGTCTCATCTTGGACATGCGGGAGCACACAAAGTAGGTCTGAAGATGCTCGACAACAATGCCGTACGATGCAACTTCGCTAGCCAGCGACTGGCTGAAGCTCTGCACAAAGCCCTTGGTTCCCGAGTATATGGCCAGGTATGGGCTGGGCACAAGCGCCGCAAACGATCCGTTGTTGATAATAAGCCCTGCTTTGCGCTCCTTCATCTGCGGCAACACGATACGGGTCATGTTGATCATTGCGCGCACATTCAGCTCAACCAGCTGGTTGACAGTGTCCTCATCCACTTCCTCCACGTACATTGGGTGGTCGTAGCTGACGCCCACATTGTTAGACAGCACGCCCACACGCAGTGCACCAAGCTCCTGCGCTATCTGCGTCCACTGCTCGCTGCTGACCTGCGCAAAATCAACTGCAAGCGCCTTGGCCTCGACGCCCAGCTCCCGCACCTCCTCCGCCATCGCATCCAACTTCTCCTGCGTCCGCGAAATCAGCATCAAATTGAACCCCTTGCGCGCTAGCTCAAGCGCTGTCTCGCGTCCCAGTCCATCGGTGCATCCTGTAACTACGGCCCACGCACCCTTCCCTGCCCCAAACTTCTTCAGACTCACTCCGCTTTTGATAAACACGTCGTACACAAACGTCAGAACAAGCGAGGTGTAGTACGCCACCACTCCGATCCCCACGTACGTAAACAGCGTTTGCAGCGATCTACAGCTTGGTTTTGTCCATCGTTGTCCAAAGTCCGCATTTGTTTGATTTAGTTGTTTGCATCATTTGCAAGAGACACATCCAGCGGTGATTCCTTTTCAACCTATTTATCTACTTACGGCATTTTCAAATCAGGCAAACAAGAGAACGCACGA
Organism: Coemansia sp. BCRC 34490; assembly: GCA_027579215.1. Taxonomy (NCBI): domain Eukaryota; kingdom Fungi; phylum Kickxellomycota; class Kickxellomycetes; order Kickxellales; family Kickxellaceae; genus Coemansia; species Coemansia sp. BCRC 34490. Next base: position 3,080 of record JANBUF010000009.1, on the reverse strand, counting down.
AATAAGCAGCGATGGTAGAACAAGCTGAAAATGTGTTAAATTTATGAAAGAACGACTTTTGGTCAAATGGCCTGACAAAAAACAAAAGAATAAACTGAAAGAGAGAAAGAGAAGAGAGGAGGAAACTTCATACACTGTTCTTTTTTAATGATTGCCGATATTTCTGCTTTTCCTGTTGAACAATAAATGCTCTGCTGTGGCTTTTTTGCCTCTTTTGGCTTACTGCCTGGTCTATTCTTATTTAATTTCACGCAATCAAGAGCTACTTTTTTCCCTTTTACTACTATTTAGGTAAGCTGTCTAGAGAAAAAGAGATGGATCTGATTCATCTGAACTGACCTGTCATCAGCAATCAATGTTCAATGATACTGACACGCATTCGTTGATTGCAAAATATATTGATTTTATTACTAAGCTGATGAACATGCATTGAACTATAAGTTTGACTAGTTTTTTGCTGGCAGCAGCGTACTTTATATATTTAAGAAGCGCCAGCTGGGATTTCAGGTTTCGTAAAGGGAAAGCAACCAAAATTCACATTATACACTCAATTAAATGCTCAATAAGTTTGACAGCATTATCAAACACAGCATTACATCTTTTGCACTGGAATGCTTCTGGCTTTATTGGTTTTACATGGTTTATATCGTTTGTTGACGACATTGTTTTGTCTACAAGTATAGTTAGCGTCGGTAAATAATATGGGCTAGTTTAAGATGGTTTAGGTATGTGGTTTTTCCACAAAAATGCTAAAGACTATAAATATTGCTACAACCTATTTATAATGTATTCACCAGTTAATTTATACAAGTATTTAACAAACTGTTCTCTAAGGATAATATTGTTAGTTTATAAACATTCTACATATCAATAATTGGACTTCTTGCTTGCTTCTTATTTGAAATTGTCCAGACCATGTTATTGCAAAAGTTACACATTCTAATTGCAGCCAAAGCAAGAAAATTCACAAATTTTATATTTGTTATTGTGTTATTTTAACTATATTGGTATTCCAAAAGCAATTGGCACAATAATACTGATATTCTTAAAAGAGTGAATATGAAAATTGGCTGCAGATTTATTGCAACATTCTACAATGATTTAACTAATAATCTTAGATATACATACTTGAATAGAATGCTTGTTTACTTTAATGTCATACGCGTTAATCAAATATACAAACATTGGATTAAACACGCTAAAAAAAGTACTAGAAGTCAAGGGATGGAAGGATTCAGCGTTTATAAGGTCTCTTTTCACATTCTAACATGTGCAATACAAGCTCATCGGGATCATCAAAGCGATTAAGGCAGTACATGCACTTGTAAGTCCTTTCGTCGCTTGAAGCTTCTTGGAGGTTGTCGATTTCAGAATATGCCATGTTTAATATTAAAATAAAAATGTACTTTAATATGGTTAATTGCTAGTAGTCGAGTTTCACAATAAAGTTAGATGATACAGGTTTAGGCTTACTTTCTTAGTGCTTGCTTTTCTTAACCAGCTTTTATAATAAAACTCAACAAGCTTGCACGTAAAGCACAAATAATGCTCAAAGAACTTTTTAACATATGCAATTAAAACAAACAATCTTGATTCTCTAAATGTAACATGACCATTTGTAAATAGAAGTTCTACAGATACAATTAGCCCTTATTCGTATTTTGTGTAATTAGCCTGGTAAATATGAATGTGTCAATATTTACAATTGCAATAACATATTTGCGCTAAATGCGAACGCATTATTGCGAATTGGCTGCAATTGCGTAAATACGAAAAAGGAATTGAAGAGCCTTGTTATATACTATATTTTCTCCTATCCTGTGTCTCTTCTGTTGGCTTTTTTCTATTTCTAGTTGCTCTTGCACTTTTGGACAACTTTTGTTTATCTAGAGATACAGCTTTATAGCCGCTGGTGTCGCTTGGATGTTCCAGATAATTAGATTAATTCATTACTTAGACAAGGTTGACAAAAATACTACAGAATCTGTTTTAATTAGCGTATGCTTTTGTGCGTGTGGTTATTGATTAAATATTGTATGGCATAGCAAAGAGAAGAATAATGAAATGAAATCTAAACAAATAATATTATGCGTTTCCACCATTTCTTTCATATTATTCGCTCCTTTCTTTCACTTACGCTGGCAGAGAATGAATAATTGCAGTGCCGCGGTCTATTTCAATTATCGATTATTTTTATTATTTGACATATTATATCGTGAAAACACAAACATGTGTCACTTTCAATAAATAAGGAAAGCCAGCTTTCGCTCTCTATTAAAAGTTGCGTGATCTGATCATACTCAATTGCCGATTGCCAGTAATCGCCTGATGGGAGGCCAGCTGCCTTTTCCCAACGATTGCAGAAAATCCGCCAGAAATGTCAGGCCACATCAACAATCATGTCCGACAAAAAAATAAAGTGAAGTAAAGGATGAAAAAACAGCCCACTTACATAAAGAAAAGCTAACTAATACAAAGTGATAGTGGTCTGACATTTTCCAACGAGAAAAAGTAAAAGAAAGAAAAGAAAAAACCACGCCATATATACAATTTCAAATAATAGAATACTTGAAATGGCAGCCATTCTATTTCTAATAGTGTTTCTCGGAAGGGGTATATAAGGAGATGGATAATCCAATTTGCAGGCTATTTCCTAAAGTTCTCATTCAACACCAATTCTATGTATTTACTTCTACATCCACCCTGTAACATTCCGCTATTTGCGTACATAGAAGAAAAGAGAACAATGAATCCACGTGTATTTTTCAAGATCGCAGGCGTACCAATAACACAAGACGCGATTCCCCTGTCCATCATCGTCGGCGGGATGGTCGGGTTTGGCGTATACACCGGATACACGCGGTTCCGCGACCCACATTACATCCGCACAACACCAACACACGCGTGGAAAACGCGTTGACCACAAGAATCCTTTTAATTATAAATAATGTTGTGTTTCATAGATAGAAAAATAAAGGTTTTATTGAATATAACTGCGAGTGACTAGCTTTTGTAGGCGTGGCGGGGAATGCGGCGCAGGTAGCCTGGTTCTTGGAATTTGCTGAGCATCACGTAGAGCC
>JANBUF010000008.1:0-20578 GCA_027579215.1 Coemansia sp. BCRC 34490 | reverse complement strand
ATACCTTTTATGTCCACTTTTGTAAATTCCATATTTTAGGCTGTTTTCTTCCCTTGGAATGTCTGGCAGTGTGATTGTAAGCATTCCCCCCAGCCTGTTATTATATGACGGCATGATTACATTCCTCTTTTTCATTACATCTTATCAATAAACATGCCATGTTATTTACATATTCTGTTCCAGCTAGTCAGTAGCTACACAGGCATATGATTTTATTCTGTTCTGACAGAATTTATTGTTCAGCTGCTGCCACTTGTTCCAAAGCCTAAGCTGTGATTTCTCCTGCTTATTCCTTGTACCGTCATAGTTGTTTTCCTTTTTTAACTACACTGTTTATCAATAAACATGCTTATATTATTTCATATTTGTCACCGCATCAACCAGCACTACACAGTGGTATATGACATGACCATTTTTGATGGATAATATTCTAGGCCGTTTCTGGCTCCAAGGCATTTAACAGTGTATTTATCTTGGCTTTTCAGTGTGTGTGCTGTTCAGTCTCATTGCTTTTTCTGATTGCATGCTGGGGGACAGGGCATAATAATGGCTGTGATTTCCCCCAGCCTATTTAAGCTGTGACAATTCACTTTTCCTAGTCGTTTTTCTCCCTTATTTCTTAATAAACACACAACGTATTGTACATATTCCGGCAGCGTAGAGTGTGGGCTTTCTACCGGTACTTTGTTTGTGCAATTTGGACAACATTTATTTTCTGCGCTCATTTGCAATTTCAATTAATTCCACATGTTCTTTCCTCCAGCTTATTATCCCACCCAATTAATACACTTTTCGTTCTGCGATGTATAGGTATTATTAACTAACGTACCATTTTTATTACATATTCTAAAAGCGCTGATTTAGGGCTTTCCAGCCATGTGTTTATTTTGTAGTTTGAATGACATTGTCTTTTGACGCAAATTTGCAAATTCGCATAGTTGCATGTTATATTTCAAGCTTATTTAAGCTGTGACGGTTCATTTTTTCTAGTCGTTTTCCTCACTTATCTCTTAATCATTACACCATGTTTAATACATATTCCGGCAGCATAGAGCCAGGGCTTTCTTTTAATATGTTTTTATGTAGTTCTGATAATAATTATTTTTGCCGCCCATTTGCGAATTCAACTAATTACACATGTTCTTTCCTCTGTCTTTATCCCACCTGATGAATACACTTCTTGCTCTGCGATGTATGGATATTCTATAGTAATATATCATGTTTAATACATATTCTGAAAGCGTAGAATCAGGGCTATCCAGCCATATTAATATTATGCATTTTTGAGATAATTAATTTCTGCCGCACATTTGCGAATTCAAGCAATTTCCAATGTTATTTCCCCAGCTTATTTAAGCTGTGCACGTTCATTTTTCATAGACTTTTTTACAGTTGTTTCTTAACATACACATAGTGTATTTTATATATTCCGGCAGCGTAGAGTTAGGGCTATCTAGCCATATTATTATTATGTATTTTTGAGATAATTATTTTTTACCGTACATTTGCGAATTCCAAATTTCTCTTCTACTTTTTCACAGCTTATTTTCTTATGTCGTTTACATTGTTTCTAGTGTCTTCCCAATATTTTATTAATAAATACACAGTGCTATTAATATTACCAGAACCGCCTTATTAATGGCTACGCACACATACACAAATTGTATTGTCTCGTCACCAACTCAGTTTGAACGGTTCTTGAATTTCAAATGACGCTGCTGTTTTTTCTTAGTCTATTTTAGCATACCACTTATGCTTGACTTCTTATGTGTTCATATTATTGTATTAATAAAAGCATAATGGTCTGTATATCATTAAAACCGCTGGAACGAGGGCTACATGTACATATTTGAATCGTGTCGTTTAGTTAAGAACTGATGTTTGGCAGTTCCCGAATTTCACCTTTCTTTGCTGTGTGTTTCCCAGTCTTTTCTTCAAAGTCGTTCTCTTTCTTTTCTATTTTTTACTTGTTAACTTGTTAATAAACATGCATTACCTATTATACCATTAGAACTGTCGTATTCAGTGCTACACATACATATTTAATTTGCCTCATTCAGTTACTATCTTAGATTTCTTTCTTCAAATATCTTTCTTAATAAATAATAAAATAACTACCTGAAGAAAGCATTTCTCCTTCAACTAGCAAATATCAGTGCTTTTATAGCCACTAATTATTTTCTATTGAAAAGAGTACACTACTATCAATCATATTCTATTATGAAAATGTTACTTGTGATGACATGAGATGTTAACTTTCACATTGAATGTTAACATTTCAATCAAAGGATTTCATTATTTCATCAGTAAAGCTAACATTTCCTTTTTTACTACTTGTAAACTGTTTCTTTCCATCTCTGCAATCAGTACAAACTTCTTTACCTGTTGGATATTGACATTTTGTTTTCTTTTTATCTTTAAAATCATTTTTAATTAGATTTTTGCAATCTTTTATAATTATATTGGTGCAATCTCTGCAAGTAATTCCACACATCACTTAATTGGATAGTTGATTATTCTGATATTGCAAAATTGGAGATATTAAGGTGTATGGTTTTTAACTGCCAAAGATTTGAAAATTGTGAAAAAATATTTTTATAATATTTACTCTCATTAAAAGAGGATGCTCATTATCTTTTATATCTTTATAAAATGATTGCCAAATTACTAATGAAATACTGTTAGTCATTTAACCAAGAAGTAAGGAATTTTGGGAAAAGGTGATAAGATATACAAATCATGAGAAGTCTTTGCAATACAGTCAAATTCCTGTAAAAGCATAATGTTGGTAAACAAACTAATTTTTAACTGTTATAGAATTATGCTATTATAGAGAGCTAATAAGGTTTATTTTTCTGATAGCAGATGATATACTGTATAAAGTTATCAGTGATAGACTATATAGTAAAAATTTAGTTCTTACAAACTATCTGTTTCAAATAATATCAATATGCTTAGATTCTGATTTGTTGTAAATAATTATTTAATAATATGGTACACATTATTTACTCTGGAGTGAAAATAAAACACTATTCTATTTTTTTTTTTCCAAAAATTTGATTTATTATCAACCGGGTAGTTTGGGTCTACATCCAGAGCCCCAACTTTTACCAATTGAAATCATACTAATAAACGAAAAGTTTATGAGAAGGAAATGCAGTGATGGCAGTTTGGACTGCCTGCGTTGAAAGTGTGTTCTCGGAGAGAATGTAATGCAATGTGTTGAAAAGAAGAAAAGGCAATAGTCAACTTGTCTGGTTGACTGGCCCCACCTGGTTTAAACTGAAACCAGGAGGTGTCGACATTGAGCCAACCTTCCTGAAAAGAGTTGCTTGAGTGTCTATGCGCAGCATAGAAATCGTGAATAATACGTTCTAATACTATCTTCCTCCAGCGTGCAAACATTGCTTGAGGTGTTAGTATCGAGTTATCCAGAGTTGCTTCAGTATGAGCATGGAAAATCTCCCACACCGCTAGCCCATGCAATGTTTCCGTGTTTGGTAGAATGTTTGACCATTCATCAAACCCAAAGATAACCTTGTCCACGTCGATTTTGAAATCTGTTCTGGGATCGGCTTGTCTGGAGGAAGATTTGAGATACTCTTCGATCAAGCACCAAAAACGTTGAATATGTGGACATTCCAAAAAGTAATGTCTGATATCCTCATTTTCAGCATGACATACTGGGCAGTGCCCATCCTCCTCTGGCACAAAGTGTTTACTCTGTGCAGCCGTTGTAATTGCTCCATGGCGTAGTTTCCAGAGCAGCAAAATGTGCTTTGGTTCTAGACATGTTTTATATAGTGCCGTCCAACGTGGTGCTGGTGTTTCTTGCCCTGCTACTGGGGCCTGCCTCCATCGCTCAAGATTTGCAGATGTTTCCTTCTCTTGTTGCCGATATATGCGACCTATGCTAGGTTTGTAATTGTGGAGAGGTACACCTGCCATACGGAGAGTATTTCTCACCTGTATGTCATCTGTTGGATCAATGTCGCTAGCCTCGGCTAGGCATGCTGCTGTAGCTGGAGTAAAAGTGATATGCCCATGCTCTAGCGCCTTTTTTAGCTTCATATGGAGTACAGAATTCTGTAGCTCTATACTTTCGCCATCCGATGTAGGCATGACCAAGTCAGCTAGAGTTCTGATCCCTTGTCGTCGCATTTCACGTTCTGTTTGGTAAGAAACGGTAAACTCGGAGCACACCTGAGGATGTTTGAGTGGGAGGTGCGCCAGTACCGATACTGAAGCTGAGTCCTCTGAAACCACTGCCTTACCATCCAGCTCATACCAAACATTAAGCGAATGTCTCCAAAACTTGCATATGCGCTTGTCCCCAGTGTGTCTGCTCATACCTGTGTATATCGCAGTGGCTGAAGCACTATGCGCAATGGTGGATTGTAGCAGGAAACGAGCTGTGTGCCCCCATCATGTAGGCTGTTTTGTACGCCATGCTGCTGCCAGCCAGGAACCGAATATGGCCACTGCATGTTTTCGGATAGGAAGTAGACCCAGACCTCCCTTTTTCTTTTGCATTATCGCTATTCCATATTTTACCTGACTTCTTTTGGAATTCCACATAAACTGGTTCACCATATTCCGCACCTGTCTTATGAACTCCTCAGTTAATGGAACGATGTGTGCTGCAAACCACACTTTGGCCAGTAAAACATTGTTCGCTAGGAGTACTCGTCCCCACAGTGACAACGTCCTACCCTTCCAGTTTGCTATCTGGCTGGATATTTTTGATAGTAGATACTCCTCCATTGCCTGGGTCGCGACACCATTTGAGTCAAAGAGTATACCCAGGTACCGAATGGGCGTTTCATGGATATCGACTGGCAACGTAAACATCGGGTTGCCTATTCTGAGCACTTCTGTTTTGTCTTCATTTAGGCGTGCATTAGATGCTGATGCATGTAGTGCAAAAGCTCTTTGGAAGGTTGTTACATCCTCCTCTGAGCTCACTGCCAATGCAATGTCATCTGCAAATGCTATTGCTCTAAAGTCGTAATTCTCTAGTGGTAATCCCTTGAGGTTTTTGCACAAGTAGCACAACAGTGGTTCAGCAACTACATTATACAGTAGTGGTGAGAGTGGATCTCCTTGTCGCAGCCCTTGCCAGATCGGAAACCATGGTGAAATACCTATAGGGCTCTTTACCGCTGCCTGTGCCTTGGCATATAATCGCTGGATAAAATTGCGGAATCAAGGACCTATTCCACCTTTCTCCAAACATCTGTCTAGGTATGACCAGTCAATGCGATCATATGCCTTCTGCTGGTCTAGCAATAGGACAGCCCCGCTACACTCTTCAGGCATGTATTTTCCCTTCTCTATTGCCATATTCAGCGTGTGGATATTATTGAAAATTGATCGTCCCTTTATAAAGCCTGTCTGTTGCTCATCGATGATATGTTTGCACGCTCTCTGCATGCGAGCTGTCATGATGCTGGTCAGTAGCTTAATGTCGCAATCACTGAGAGAAAGTGGGCGCCAGTTTCCCAGATTGCGTAGGTCGCCTTTCTTTGGTAGGAACACGATATGTGTTTGCTGCCAGCTGAGTGGAAGCTCGCCACCATTCCAACTCTGGTTATACAGGGATACCAGTACTGGTGCAATCTCGTCCCTATGTGCTTTGTAGAATTCGTAAGTAAGCCCATCTGGTCCAGGTGCTTTGTTGTTTGGTGCTGTCTTTATAGCATCCATTACTTCTTCCAGCTGAATAGCAGCGTCTAGTTGTACTGTTAGCTCCTGGGGTATTTTTGCCTCCCAAGTAGCCAGCAACTCATCCTGCGCTGTACTATTCGTTGTACCTGCTGCAAAAAGTTCTGAATAAAACTCCACCATCCGTTTCTGCATATCAACCTCAGATGTAACCTCCTTGTTATCCCGGTCTAGAAGTGTTGACATGTGTCTTATGAGGTTACGAGCCTTCATACATCTGTAGAAATATCGAGACGATCTTTCACCCTTTTCTGTCCACTGTGCCCTTGATCTCACTCGTCGGCCTTCCATCCACCTAGCCAGCTCTGTGGAGACCTCCACATTCAGTGACAGATATTCAGCCATCCATTCTGCTTCTTCGGAGCTTCCATATGCTGGGCTGTTTTCCATGAGCTTCTGTAATCGTCTGACCTTTTCTGATGCCAATAGGTTATGCGCTTGAGCTTGCTGCACCCCCTTGCGATTTCCATCCTGATGGATTCTTTCCTTCACTCTCATCCACTCTCGATCTAATTGTCCAACTTGTGGTATTTGAGATATTAGGGCTTTTGAATTTTCCGTAAACTCCTTATCTCTTAGTAATTCTGCATTTAGACGCCAAGGGTGTCTTATTCTCGGCCTTGGGACGTCCCCCATTTGCATGGTTAACACCCAGTGGTCTGACCGAGGGCCACAAGTCACCGCAGGGGAATGGCACCATTCCAGAATGTCTGGCGAAACAAAGATGTGATCAATGCGGGATCGTGCTGTTCCATTAAGTGTGTATATTCGTTCTTCTGGGTGGTGGTGGCACACAATGTCAACCATGTTAGGCATGCATTCAGCAAAGCCTTCCCATGCAATATTGTTGTTGCCTCCATGTGGCCGATCTAGAAATGGTGTTGGGCAGGCATTGAAATCACCAGCTATGATTGTGAAATTTAAGCTGTCATTTTCCAGATATTCCTTAAGTTCCCTCAGAAATTTTGGTCGCTTCTCTGCCAAGGCTGAAGCATATAATGCATGAATTGTAAGTGGTTTGTCAAGGCCAGTGCCATGTAGCACCATAGATGCTATACGATCACTAGAGCTTGTCCGCTGAGAAGATGTCATTAAAGTGTTGTCCATTACCAGTATACCTATGTGCTTAGTCCACAACTTGGGCCCCATCCATTGTCTTGCCCAATGCATACAATTGTCTGGGCAGTGTGTTTCTTGCACAACTGCAATGTTAGTTTTCAAAATTTTCTGTAGAAAGTTCAATGACATTGTCCGATTTGCATCATTCAATAGACCTTGAACATTCCATGTTCCAATTTTTAAATTTAACATTTTAAGAGAATAAATTTCTTATTTTAGATAGAATCTATTCCTGGGTCAAGTGACCCTGGATCAGGTTCCTCCTCATAATCCATTTTCTCCTCCACTGGTCCTCTCAGTTCCCCTGCACCAGGAGTTGGTATTGGCTGATGGCTGACATCGCTGACATCTTTGACCGCAGGAGCAGGACCCTGCAATGTAGCTTTGACTGTCTCAAATTGCCTTTCCTCAGGCTTATCCAACTTTGTCTGGGGCGTAGTTGGTAAAACAATCGTGGCCTTGAATGGGGCAGCAGGTTTGGTGGTGGTATCAAGTGGGAGTTGTTTCTCAATTGCTTTGAGTGCCTCCGGTCTGCTCTTTGCGATGATGGGCATGTTGTCAACCACTTTTTTTTTTGGTTCAGTGGGGCTCTTTTTGACCTGAGGTTTTTGAGCCTTTTTCTCCGCCTGTCTTGCTGTGGGCTGGACTGGTTTGTTCTCCGCTACAACTCTGCTGCGTTTGGTGGATGAGCTCTTCACACTGTGACTCACTGTCAGGGTTGATGTCTCCTGTCCTTCCTCCGCATTGACTGTTAAATTGTTGAAGTAAAGTCCGCCAAATACAGTGGGAGCTGTTTTCTTCAATGCCTGCTTGGCACATTTTTTGGGTATATGTCCCTCTCTCCTGCAATAGTAGCAATATGGTACGACCTCCTTGCCATATAGCAATATGGTTGTTTGACCGCGCTGGATCCTAGATGGGAGCGATCCTTCCTTATCCTGGCGGTCCAATATGGCAGTGGCATTACAGTGTACTACTTCCTCCTGTATGTTCACACATAAATCGCATATTCTTCCCAAAGGGCTGAGAACTTCCTTGAGTAGGTCGACCATTGAGCGCAGGCGTTTCTTTGCACCACTCACTGTGATGTTGATTGAAACCATATTCGCTTCACGAGGGATCGGGCAGATAACCTTGACTGTAGTACCGTTGTATACTGGGGGGTTGCACAGCACATGATCGGCTTCATGTTCATGATCGAATGCAAGCAGTAGCTTATTCCTTTTTGGCCTGTAGTCCACCATCATAGGGACGCAAATAGCCTTTACTGCGATTAAGGCTTTGTTTTCAGTGGGGAATACCGAGGTATCTATAATAATAGCGTCCTCAGTTGCTCCGTTGACTAGCTCGCATGGTGGAAGGCGCAGCTTCTCTTCTTCCTCTGTGGCATCTGCCTTGAGTAGGTGCATTATACTAAAGAACGCAGGTGCTAATTTCGCTTTCGGTGGACATGTTTCCTTCATAAGTGGACCGCCACTGCGATTCACTCCTCGCTTCACCACCTGGGTAAAAGTCGCTGCCAAGTCTGGCTCCTTCGCCGGTGGGTCAGATATAACTAATTCGAATCTATGTTCCAATTCGCAAGAAAACTGGGGTTTATTCTTGTTTCTCAAAAGAGTGCGTAAATAACTATTTATCTGCAATCTGATTGGTCAGTTTAAAACTTCTGATAAAAGGGGAAGAGAAGTATTTATAAAACACTATTCTACTTTTTTCTCAGGAGATTAATTAGAAGTATAATAATTTCAATAACAATTAAGGAAATTAATTAATAGTCAAGGGATCTGCCCTCAAAACTCTGAAAGAGTTGTCTTTCAGTAGCTTGCACCGAAAGTGGGGGCAGATCCCAAGGGAACTTTCGGAGCGGAAAGTTTGGGTGACCTTTAGAAAAGGTTACCCTGTCACTGATTGGTGCATGTGACTTCTGCTCTGATCAGGCAAAAATGTCCTAATAATTTTCATTCAAGCTTAGTGGGCTGTAATGATGCAACTATTGTTTTTACTACAGCCCAGAAAATCTGGGCTGTACAGGTTTAAGGGTTCAAGGATTAGAGAAGGGTAAGAGAGGGGTTAGAGGGGTTAATATGGATATACATAATGTCTACATTAATGTAGACGTAGCCTTTGACATTCCCCTATAGCTATGAAGTGCTTGCCCCATAACATTTTTATTTTTTAGGAATAATGCAATTTTATTGGTTTATCCATGGCCAATCAGCAGCAGGGTAACCTTTTCTAAAACACCTCCAAAAGTTCACAACATTTATTATATAAATTCTTATTATTCCAAAGAATAATGACTTATTTTCCAGCACTGAAGGTTTGGACAATTAGAAATAATTTCCTTAACTTAGCCTTTTATAGTCAGCTGCATCTTGCTATGAAATGCCCTACTTCCTTCAATATCTCCATGTGAACCTTGGATTTGGTTATACTAAAATCAGACCCTGTTGCTTGGTACTGTCATGCATCATATAGCTATCAGAAATTATTTCTAATTTATACAATAAATGTTGTGAACTTTCTGCACCAAAAGTTTCCTCAGGATCTGCCCCCACTTTTGGTGAAAGATACTATAAGGCAACTCTTTCAGAGTCTTGAGGGCAGATCCCTTGACTATTAATTGATTTCCTTAATTAGTACTAATATTTTTATACTTTTAATTTATCTCCATCATTTATACTTTATAATAAACAATGCAACATGTAATAGCAATACCATGAGTGTAGATGTGATAAAATTTTTGTCAGTGCTTGTTGTCATAATTTAGATAATATGGCTATTTAATTAATAGCTGTAAACCCCCAAAACCATTTTAGCAAATAGTATCATGATTTACTTTAATTATTTACTTTGTTTGTGCAAGTGAATAAACTCTGTATATACTTATCCTCTTATTTATTACATAGTATTTAAATGTATAAGCACATTGGTTTACTCAAACTTTTATTCCAGTGTGGCTTTATCTAGTTTATCCATCATTAAACAAACTTATTTGGTGCTGTACTTGTATATTGTGGCACATGACTGAAATTGGTTTACAAAAGTGTGCCAAAGAAAATGTTAACCAGAAAATACATATAGAAATGCAGTTTATTGAATAATTGATAAAGAATAAACAGTCAGATATAAATGCAGAAACCTCAGTTAAGAATAATTTTATAGAGCCTGTATGCTACAATAAAAAATTCATAAGACATTAAAAGTAAAAAATTACTGTGCATTCTAGGTGGATATAAAAACATAACATATAATTAAGAATATGAGTGCATACCATAAGCTTTTCCACCATAAAATAGCTGTTTCAAAGGTTTTCAAATAGAATATAAATGGATGTTATTTACTATAAGGAAAATTTTCAAACTATCATACTGGAGAAGCCATTGCTTTTATACTTTAGCAAATGTTATCCAGTATGTCTCAAGCATTTATATTATTCTTTTTAGAAGTGATAAATGTTGAGCATTGATTGCAGGTTTTTTTCCCATGTTTTCTGAGACATTAAATTTCCAGAGCTGATTTGCAACAGATGCTAATCTCAGGTCTCCACTTATTGCTCTAAGCAACATAGCTTTACAGCAAATCCAGCAAGAATAATCAAGTGCTACAGAATAATAATATTCTACATGGAAACATGTATCTCTTAGCTACTTTTATAGCTATATAAAATTTAATAAAAAATTTAAACAACTACACATACTACATAATGTTAATTTTTTATCTAATATTATCCTATAATTACATTGTTCCAACAATCAGCTTCTTTAAGTTTTAATGCTAAACAAAGTATATCAATTAATACTTTAAAAAATTACAGATGAAAGCATATAGGAGGATAGAATTAATTTTTACAGTTTAAAAATAATAATCAAAGTAGTAACAAAATGTTATTTTTTGGCACTGGCAAAGTTAATATTATTACCTAAGTAGCATGCAATTCCTTTGATAAATAATTTAACAGCAGCAAATTATGCATTTACAGATAAACTTAAAGCATGGGCGGACTGGATAATCCTATGCTTTAGTCAATAAGGGGGTTAGAGAGACTTGTGTGTGCATCCAAGGTGGAAATCAGAAAATCACATGGTTAGGGAATTATGCATTAATAAAACATGTGGTCATTGGGGTGTGACTATAGCTTGAAATTTTATTACAGTCACATTTCTTGTCATGCTTGGAAATTATTTTGAATTGTCCAAACCTTCAGTGCTGGCAAATAAGCCATTCTTCTTCAGAATAATGAGAATTTATTAAATAAATGTTGTCAACCTTCTGCTCTGAAAGTTCCCTCAGGATCCGCCTTCACTTTCAGTGCAAGCTACCAAAAGACAACTCTTTCAGAGTTTTGATGGCAGATCCCTTGACTATTAATTAATTTTCTTAATTATTACTGAAATTATTATACTTCTAATTGATCTCCATCATATCCTTGATCGTAATGGAGTTTAGGCCACAGTAATCGATGCACAGGTGCATAGTGCCATCTTTCTTTTTTACAAAAAGAACTGGTGCTTCCCAAGGCAATGATGACTGTCTGATGTAACCCTTTTCTGCCAGGTCCTCAAGCTGCCTATTGAGCTCTTCCAGCTCACTGTGTGACAACTGGTATGGCACTTTTGCAATGGGTGCCTTGCCCTCCTGGATATGAATTTCCATTTCTGGTCCTTCTACAGGTGGTCCTGTTGCTGGCAGTGGCTTGAGAATGCCTGCAAAATACTCAAGCAAGGGTGACAACAGTTTGTTGAACTTGGGCTTTGCAATCGCTGATATAATGCCTATTTCCTCAGGCTGAATGCAGTTGTACCAAATCAACCCAACAGCAGCGACGATGCCTGCTTCCTGGTCTTCTTGCAACTCATTGGATGACATAAATCTTTGCTCAGCTTCCTTCCCTGTGTGTTGTGAGTCAATGCCATAAATGGTTTTCCTATTGCCTCCCTGTATAAATGTCACTGTGTCCAAGCATGTGTGGATCAGTCTATCATTGTCCCTCAGCCAGTTGTTACCAAGAATAATATTTTTGGCAATTGGCAGAACATAGGCTGAGATAGGCACAATGACCCCCTTTAAGAACCTGACAGTAAGGTCACAACTCTCCATGCAGTTACAGTAGAAACCCCCACTGGCCAGGTGAACTGTGATACCCTTTGCAAGGGCATTTGTTTTTAACCCTAGTCATTTGCATGTTTCTTGATTAATAATAGTTATTTGCGAACCATTATCAATTAATACTCTGATGTCCTGCTTGTCAATCTTTGCTCCCACAATCAGTTGCGGTTGTGGTGAAATGTTGGAAGTTGCAAATGTATTCTTGGAAGAGAAAACACCTATTTCAGAGATAAGGAAAGAGGACTCACCATTCCTCAATCCTTGCAACCTTTTGGGTGACGCAATCTGCAACTGACAAAGAAGTGACTTTTCTCTCCGCAACCTACGCAGGCACCCTCAGTCACATGCTTGTTATAGAGGCTGTAGTTGTTGTCACACAAGTTCTTGACCTCTTCGAATGGTGGGCATCTGTTCATGTGGTGTTTTCTGTGGGTAGCATAGATATGCATTGCCTGGTTGTCCACCAAGGTCACCTGTACAGATAAAGCTGCACTAGTATCCATTGTATTTGATGACAGTGCCTCAGCTCTGAAGTACAAGCTTGCAATTGCACAGGCTGTCTCCAAAGTGAGCTTCAAGCCTTCTGTCTGGTCCACAAACAGTCATTGGTACAGTGACAGAGACAGTTTGTTGGCAAACTCAAAGACAACAGTCTTCTCATTCATCCCAAGCCCCAGTAGTTTAACTAGGTCAACAAACTTGTGATAGAAGTCATCCAGTTGCTCCACATTGTGTGGGGGCTCCAGGTAGCACCACTGCAAATAGGTATCAAACTCCGTTATGGCACCCACATATTCTCTGAGTAGGAACTCAGAGAAAGCTGTCTAATCTGTAGAGTTGCAACCCTTTTCCTTGCACCAATCTGAGTACATCGTGTACTTATCCGCTGGGATCTTGTCAGCCACAACAACTACCCAATCTTTAGCAGGGGCTTCTGCATCCCTCAGCTTCTGTTTGGCCAACTGCAGCCAGCTGCCTATGCACATGCCATGTCCCTTTTGGCCTTCACCCTCAGGGTCCAAGGGTTTTAGGAGAAAACGGTAATGGATAATTGTTGGTTCCCTGGGCATCATGTTTGCCACAGTCAGCATGATCAGCTTGATAAGATCCTCAACTGGCATGTTGAGGTTCCTCACTGCACCTGTAATGGCCATTGAATCAAGATTGGCTCCTTGAGCCAAATTAGCCTGTTTGTCTGTCATTAGGCAACGACAGGTAGTTACAAGTTAGATTTATTGGCAGAGGAAGCGATGATAAATACAAAGAAAAAAATTGGTCTCAGATTAGTTACAAGGTGCTACCAAATTTAATAGGAATTTATAGTGGTATATTTTAATAAAAATAAAATGTAAACAAGCTAAAGAACATTCCTGCCAATTGTCAGGGAAGAGCCAAAATAAACCTAGGCTGTATATTTCCTGATCACAGCCCATAAAGACACATGATATCGGGAATGTTTACTTTATCATACATAGGGTGGAAATGTTGAACTTTAAAGCCACATCACGCTTGGGAACATTGACTAAAATAAAGTACACAACATAAATAATCAGCACTTTTATTACAACATTTTAAAAAAATATCTCTGTGCTTCAATTGCAGACTTGAAGATAAATATTGACCAAATAATTTTGAAGTGGAATAATATTCAAAATATAAAGCCAAATCCATTTAGAAATGGCTTATAAAATAGCTATTTGAAGTTACAAAGTAGCCTAAACAGTCCTTAATTCTAAATTGCATTAATAATATGTGGGCTCTGTTGAGAAATTACCCCTACCCTGATTATAAAGATTCATTAAAGAAAATGCATGATAATTGAAAAGATAGACAAAACCTGGTAAAAAGTTTTTTTACAAAAAAGAGAATAATGTGCAAAATGTTAGTACATGTTATAATTAATGTAAACATGTTATTATTTAAGAAACTGACTAGGAAAAGTACAAATAACTATTTTCATAAAACTCAAAAAGTGTATCAATGCACTAGCCATTTTAAAACATTAATATCATCATAATTAGTAAATTGAAAATTTTGTAATAGTTATTCTTAATACCACAACATTGGCACTTTCCAATGGTATCACTCACTTGTTTCCATCTTGCCTGTATTCTAAGTAAAATGCATGCCAATCAAAACATTTAACACATTGGTACACTTCTTCTGGCCACTGTACATACTTTTCAATTAAGAGGTTTATATAAACTTATGTAAAAACAAGTAGTTAAAATAATCCTATAAAATTTACTTACTTGTTTCTATATACTCCAACATTTTTATATATGAAAAATAAATATTGTCTAGCTGTTATAGCTCTGGTGGTTACTCTGGCTTCAAAGGGGGGTTTGGGCATTTTTTGCATACATCTGTACTGACAAGAGGAAGGAAACAAGTACCATAATCACAATTTCCTAAAGTTTTATAACCACACCTGCGACAGGTATTCTTACACTTACATGACTGACCAGTATTTGACATTTTGATGAGAGTTTGTTTTAATCAATACTGTATTGGTATGGAAATGTAGGGATGTATTACAAAAAATTAATATTTTAACAGTATTATTGCCTGGGTATATGAAACAAGCTTTTATTTTATACTTTTTCAATTTGTGAGATTACATACATTTACTATATGTTGTAATATTTAATGAGCCAGTATGTTTCTTTAAAAAGCACTAATATTAATTTTCAATAAATTGTTGGGTTAAATGATGGGTAAATTAGTTATAATGATGTAATTGATGATCCCATTTTAATTAGAAGCGATGGTTATATTTGTTATCATGATGTAATCTGTGACAACATTTGATTAGGAATCTCACACTTGTATTTGTGGCACTCATTTTAGCTGTGTTTACAGTTTATGACAACATCTGCATTGTTCTGTGATTGATGTTGAAGATTAAATCATAAGGAAATTTAGTCCTAATTATAGCTGGCTTAGTAATAGGGCAATTAAATATCCTGATGGGGATATTGCAAGTTGTTATTGTTTATTCTTTTCCTTAGCTTGCTTTGGTTATTCTTATTTATAAACAGAGAAATATCATTCTCTAAGTTCCTACTGCTCTTCAGTCTATTTTTTACAGACCATGTAGGGTATCACATGACTGTGTATTACATAGTAGAGCATTATGTGTTAACTCACAAATGCTGTAATGTTGTGACATGGATAGATAAGATATTTATATTGGAAACTGCCCCCAAGGACCCTTCTGAGGCACATCATCTCATTGTTGATAGTCATGGTTTTCATACTACCAATGAATCCATGAGTTATTGTTATCTAAACAACATCTATTTTTTTCTTGCCTGCACACTTTTCCCAAGTATTGCAGTCTTTGGATCTAGTGGTATTTAGCACAGTCAAACACTTTTACAAGAGTAATGCTGGTGTAAAAAAAATAAGTCCAATGCTGCACTTTTTGGCAAAGTTGGTTTTCTCAAGTGCTATGCTAAAGCAAGAACAAAGAGTGTAACACCTGAGAAGATAAAGGCTGGTTGGTTTGCTACTGGCATATTTCCAAGAAATTGTCAAAAACCTCTATAATCTCACTTTGTAATTAAGGGTAATAAAGAGGCTCTTCTTTCTGATATGCCAGTATTAGGTAACACCATATTAAATTCAAAGAGTGGCAAGAAGCTTATGGAGAATTTGGGGCTAAAGCAATCAAGTTTTCATGACTGACTGGTACTGCAATGGTTTGCTAAAACAGTTGACAAAATCAAGCTCAAAAAAAGCAATATTAAATTTTCTGAGGCTTTTCATTGATAATGTAAAGCATTAATGTAACCTGAAATACACTAAATAACAACAGCATATCCTAATAAACAAGTATTAACAATGGTGGAAATACAATCTAGTAGGGATCAAGAAAATCTGGAAGCTATAAGGAACAAAAAGGTTTTAGATGAAGAGGTCAATTATGACAATCATAATACTTTATTTTAAAATTTACTATAGAAACAAACAAGACTTTATTAATATTTTTATTGCAAAAGCTATAGTATTCATAAAGCTGTAGCCAATTTAAAATTGAAAGTTTTCCCAAAGTATGGTTTAGAAACCCGCTCCATAACTAAGGGTGTTCCAGAATCCCATGAGTAGGCTTAATGAGCGTTAGCAAAACAACATTATCTAGCTTAGCAATCAAAATAGAGCAGAAATTGAAATATTTATATGTTGTAATGTCAAGAAAGAGAGCAAGAAAGAAAAAAGAAGCAAGAGATGTATGGCGAGTATTGGTCGGCCAGAGCTACACCCAGGATTCCTCTACAGTCTCACGCACTCTGCGGGTGTACTCCTTGCGATTCTCCCTGTACAGCGTGGCGGCTTCACCGTTGGCAGGGCTGTTGGCATTTGGGTCGTGGAGAAGGCTCTGGATGGAAGTGAGAATAGCAGCAACATCGTAGGTAGGCGACCAGCGGTTTTGCAGAATGTCCAGACACAGCTCGCCGTTTGCGTAGACATTTGGGTGGAACATTCGCGAGGCAAAGCGCACAGTCGGGGGCTTGTTTGGGTAGGACTCGTCAAAGTTGAGCACTAGTTTGAAAGTGCCGTCCTCAAAGGGAGTGTCGGCAGGCCCGAATATGACGGCATTCCACACCATTATGTTGTCGGGGCATGGGGCGCCAGAGATTCCGCCAGGCGGGTCGCTCTGGAGCCTCTTAAAGTCGCGCATAAGGCGGCGGCGACAGGGGGTGGACATTCTGTATGAATTGGGAGAGTAGGATGAAGAAGGTGGCAAATGAGCAAGGGAAAACCGATTAGAGAATGGTAAATTAAAAATAAATTGAAAGTGGAAAATAAAGGGAGAGAGAGAAAAAAGACTCGCATGACAGCTGGGCGTGGTGAGTGAGATTATTTATGCACTCTGTATAGTTAGTTGCTCAGCTGCTGATTCGCTGCTACTAGCAATCGTCACCCCTTCCCTATTTGCGAACAATGGCGGGCAAAGAAGCAGAAGGCGAGTAGACTATGTCTGTTGCCGCTGCTGCTGCTGCTGGTTGCCAGCGCTTAAGGAATAGTCGCTGGCAGCTCCGTCAGCTCCCAGCCAGCGCGCTACGTCTGAAGCATCGCGGTCGTACCAGGCAGCGCGCACGCGCACAAACTCCAGCGACTGCGGCAGCATGCGGTCAAAGGCAGCGGTGCGCTTGTCGGCGAACCACGCCTCGACGCAGTCAGCCATTTCGCAGGTGGCAAACCCGCTGACGACGGCGCCAACAAGATGGCCCAAAAGCGCAGAGTTCTCGCCAAGGCGCGCAACGATGCGCTGGTAGTTGGCGGTAAACCAGCTCCACAGAACAAGCTTGGTGCTGGCGATGCTCTCGTCTCCAGCGATTGCAGCTCCGGCGGGCGAGACCATGAAGCCAATGACAATGTTGAGATCCTGCGGCAGCACGCGGTCGGACATTGCGTATTCCAGCGTGGCAATCTTCAGATCGGCGGCAGGCGCACAGGCCATCGCTCCCAGCGCCGCCATGCGTTGGTCTTCGCTCAGACGCCAGCGCTGGCTGTTCTCGTACATCTCGCGTACGCGCGCGTGGTTTTCGCTCGGGCCGCTGCGCACGGCAATCTCCAGCACAGCTGAAGTAAAGTCGTGGTGGAATGGCGGCGACTCGCAGCAATCGTCATTGCGCGCGTAAAGCTCGTCAAACAAGCGACACGCCTCGGCAACAACCGCGGCATCGCCAGCCCAGCCGGCGCGCGGAATAGAAATGGAGCGCAGACGCGCAATAAGCGGACCTTCTTCAGCGCGGTGTGCCCAGCCAAGCGCAGCAGCCTTGGGCGCAAACAGCGCGCGTGTCAGATTCACAATGCACTTGCGCACAGACGGCGGAGCACGTGCCGCCCAGGTCTGGTGCAGGCTCTCAAGGAAGGCGCCAATGATCTGCCACACCACGTAGCTGTCGCCGGCAGCACGCGCAAAGGAACCCAGCATTTTCAGCAATGAACTGGTGCGTGCGTAGCCGCTGACGACCAGCGCAACAAGGTCGTTGAGAATGCCAACCACGTCGGGCGTCTGCAGCTCGCCGCCGCCGCGCTCCATCTCCAGCGCCAGCCGCCGAAGCGCCGCTTCAGAGTAGCTGACACGAAACAACCCGGCATTGGCGTGGTTGAGCTTGACCCAGCGCACACTGTGCGGGATGTTAACGCACTCGCAGCGCTGGCGCATAGCCGCACGGCTGTAACCATCTGTGTTGTCGATATTGTTACCACTTTTTCCGCTGCTAACCAGAAGGCCCAGCGGCACCCACCACACCACGCTGTCTTCCGCCGGTGTTGGCGGGCCCGAGTGCAGATACCGGCTCTGGCGCAGCTTCAGCTGTCCTGCAACAAAGTCGGCATCGACGCTGACAACCGGATATCCGGCGCACGTGGTCCAGCTGTGCATCAGCGCTGCAACGTCTTCGCCTGACGCACGCTGCAGCGCCTGCCACAGATCCGCTGTTGTTGCTGTGCCATACGCGTGGGCTGCCAGGTATCTACGCACACCAGCCATAAAGGCGCTTACGCCCAGATGTGCGCCCAGCATGCGGATCAGCACACAGCCCTTGTAGTACGTGATTGAATCAAAGACCTGATCAATGTCGGCGCTGCCGCTGATCGGCACCTGAATCGGATGCGACGACCGCAGCGAGTCTGCACTCAGCGCTGCCTGGCGGTCCTCAATGGCAAAATGGTCCCAGCGCCGCCATTCCGGATACAGCTGGTCGCTGACATGTATTCCCATCCACGTGGCAAAGCCCTCGCTGAGCCAGAGATCGTCCCACCACGCCATCGTCACAAGGTTGCCGAACCACTGGTGGCTCAGCTCGTGTGCTATCACATACACCGCCTTCTGCCGAATCCACAGACTCGTCTGCTCCGTGATAAACAGCCGCACTGTGCGGAATAGAACCAGGCCCCAGTTCTCCATTCCGCCCGCCTCCAGCTCCGGCACCGCTACCAGATCCAGCTTCGGCAATGGATACCCGCTTCCAAACGTCTCCGCCAGTTCTTCCAGCACTCGCACCGCCGTCTCCAGCGAGAACCGCACCTTGTCGATATCCGCTGCAGCCGTATACACGCGGCACCGCACCGCCTGCCGCTTGCTGCTGTTATCGTCTGCCGCAATTAGCGGCCCTCCGCGCGAAACGCCTTCAATGTAGTCAAGCTCGCCTGACACCATTGCCACCAGATACGTCGACATTGGCGGAGTCTGCGCAAACTGAACTGTCTTTAGCCGTCCGCAGTCTAGGAGCTCTGTTGCAATGACAGGCATGTTTGACAACGCCGTGTGCGACTCCGGCACCGTCAATGACAGCTTAAACCGCGCCTTGGCTGCCGGCTCATCCCAGCATGGAAACACCATGCGCGCGAACTTTGCTTGGAATTGCGTTGCCAGCATAAACGCTGTCTCGCCTGCCCGGTTGCGGTACTTGCAGCGGTACAGCCCATTCATGCTGTCGCCTAGCCTGCAGCTGTACGCAATGGCAATGCTGACGCTTGTGTTTGCCTGAAGCGCAGTCGGCAGCCTTATGCTTGCCATTTCCAGGCGCGCGTCGTATGTGATTCCGTCGCTAATGCAGCCAACCAGCGCATCTATAGTGTCTGTGTCTAGCAGCCGCACAGTAACCCGCTTGATATGTAGGCTGCTAGCCGCATGCAGCACAATGTCCTGTGTTTGCGCGTTGACTGAAGCGGATATCGTAACCGATCCAACTACTTCGCCAGTGTCAATGTCTGGCTGCAGGCGAATATCGTAGTGCGTGGGAGTCAGCGTTGTTGGCAAAAGGTCATTTGCATATGCAGCCACTTTTGCAGCATGGTCATTCTGCCAGCCACCGTTCCCGTGGCTCTTCATTGAGACCCTGCGCTTGCCATTATTGTTCATTGTGCTCATGTCTGCTGCTTCTACGACACCATTCTCATTGTCCATTTCCAGCGTTTCCGCCTCTTCAGGAATGGCGCCGCCGCCACTCTTGATACCGTTAATGTTGCTATTGCTGTTGCTATTGCTGCTCGATAGAATGTCGACGCTGGTACTTTTCTTGCTGCTGCTGCTGCTGCCGCTTATACCGTTGCTGGATGATGCATCTGGTTCAAGTGCCATGCTTTTTTTGTTACCTCCTTCCTTGTGCTGCGCTTTCCGTTCTTGGAATCAGTGGACCTTATGCTCTATTGCTACTGCTGCTGCTGCTGCTGCTCCTACTTTGTTTCGGATATATGCAAGTGCTTGAGGTTACCCCCGGGTATATGTGAGCTGTTGCTGCAGGCGACGGTTACAATCCGCTTTGTTGAATAAATAATATCCAGGTAATAATCTAACTGCTAGCGCCTTAAGCAAACAAGTAAATACGGTTAATAATGATAACAGTAATGTGGTGGAGAAAACAAAAAAATAGAAAAAAAACAAGACCAGCTAAAACTAAATGCCTTTAAACAACGTTCTTTCTGTTTACTTATTAGTGTCTCTCTTTCTCTCACTCCAAGCTAGCGGGTGGTAGAGAGAAGGAAGAAATGGAAAAGATTAAATACATACACCGCATACATGCATACAGC
Source organism: Coemansia sp. BCRC 34490 (assembly GCA_027579215.1). Lineage (NCBI taxonomy): Eukaryota > Fungi > Kickxellomycota > Kickxellomycetes > Kickxellales > Kickxellaceae > Coemansia > Coemansia sp. BCRC 34490. The sequence goes on along the minus strand of JANBUF010000008.1, from coordinate 79 downwards.
AATGAAAGAGCCAAAAATAAATTAGGGAACAATGTTCCGCCACTAGCATTCAATGTGAAGACCAAACTTTGAAGAAAGA
>JANBUF010000007.1:0-23435 GCA_027579215.1 Coemansia sp. BCRC 34490 | reverse complement strand
AAGCGCCGGGTCCTGCGTGCGCGCAACATGAAGATGCTTGTTCTCGATGAGGCCGACCAGCTCCTGGATCGCGGATTTAAGGATCAGATCTACGACATCTACCGCCACCTGCCGCCCTCGACCCAGGTGGTTGTTCTCAGCGCAACACTGCCGCACGACGTGCTGGAACTGACGCAAAAGTTCATGTCCGACCCGGTTATGCGCATCCTTGTCAAGCGTGACGAGCTGACGCTCGAGGGCATCAGCCAGTTCTTTGTCAACGTCGAGAAGGAGGACTGGAAGTTCGAGACGCTGTGCGATCTGTACGATAGTCTGACCATCACGCAGGCCGTTATCTTCTGCAACACGCGAGCCAAGGTCGACTGGCTGGCACGCCAGATGGAGGATGCGAACTTCACCGTCTCGTCGATGCACGGCGAGATGCCGCAGAAAGAGCGCGATGGCATCATGACGCGGTTCCGCCAGGGTGCCACGCGGGTGCTTATCACCACCGATATCTGGGCCCGCGGCATCGATGTGCAGCAGGTGTCTCTTGTCATCAACTACGATATGTGCACAAACCGCGAGAACTATATCCACCGCATCGGTCGGTCAGGTCGCTTTGGGCGGAAGGGCGTGGCTGTCAACTTTGTCACCTCCGAAGATATCAAGCTTCTGCACGACATTGAGCAGTACTACGGAACACAGATAGACGAGATGCCAATGAACATATCTGACTTGATGTGATGTGATGCAATGCAATGCGATGTAATAAAAATATAAACGAAGATAGGTGTAGCAAAGCGTACATGGCAAAAACGCAGAGTTAGCAATGTCCCAGCAGAGATCTGCGCTATGATGATACTTCATTACAATCAAGCACAAACCAGCTGGATGCTACATTGGTTAATCATTAGAAAATGACTTGCTGATTGTGTCTGATGCTTGTATAGAAATCATGGACAGTTTATTATAGTTATTTATTCCTCCTCTCATCCTTTCTAACTAGCAACTAACTACCCTTTGTTCATAAACTGGTATACAACTCACTTTTATCTTTTTAGCTTGCATAAATCATAAATATTCAAGGTTTAGGAGAATGGCACCATGTCTTTCCAGCAAGACAGTGCAAAAAACCACTCCACTCACCAATAATCACAGTAATCTGGTGCACAGGAGTTTCAGGTGTTGTAATGGCCAGCCAGCAGTCCATATCTCAACTATGTTAAGTAATTTTGGTCTACTAGAAAGAGAATAATTCAAGCATCTTTTTTCAAATGCTAGGCTGATGGAGGAAACGAGGGCTCACACCACCAACAACTGGTAGAAAATTACCATCATCTCCAGAGCCCTACTTTGCAAGTATGTTCATCAGACTTGGAATGGTAGTTGAAAACAAGGGTAGGTACACTAAATGTCGAATATTATTTTTTCCTATCAGATGATTGGTTTAGTTTCAATTTATCAATAATTCTGTATCCATATTGTTTACCATATGAAATCTGGATGTGTTATATTCTACGTTTCATATTTCCAATCAAACACACACAGATACACATTTCCGACTTTTGCATATATCAGCTTTATCTATATGCTTATAATTTATTGAACCATTATTTACTTTTCAATATATTTTATTTTCTTGTTCAATACTCATAATTCAGTTAATTAATTAATGTCCATTTCCAATTTCCAATTTCATATCCATTTCAATTTTCATTTTTATTATTGTTATCATGTGATGTCTGTCCCAAATATTTTTACAAATATACTATGACACAACATATTTCCAACATCTTATAACCTTTACTAGATTCTAACAATATGTGTGTTTGTTTGTTTTTTTGCATTTTTGCAAGAAACCAAGCTTTAAAGAGTATTTTCTACTTCCACTGACTGTGTTCTTCACTGAAAAGCAAGGAAAACTGTAATGCTACATTTAATATTGAATTTGCATTTAGACAGAACAATACTGTAGAAAAATTAAAACATTAGCTATTCACAAATATTAAACATGTGTCATTTTAATTAAACTCTCTAGCCCCCCCCAAACATTTTTTAATTAAAAACTATTGGGTTAGACATTCTCTACCTTCCAGCCCCCAACAGAATTAATATCTGTTAACACACCATCAACAGAACCATAAAAAATGATACTATGCATTTGGTTATCAAAAGAAAATGCATACTTTACCATAAAATTCAGATGTTCACACCTCATCACTATAAAATAAGCAGGATTTTCCATCATGTCTGAAACACATTATAGAGTTCACCATCAGTTTCATCAGCACAGAATATAAAGCACATATTACACTACCAAACCAGATAAATATTGTTTTGGAAAATGTCAAGCAACCAACAAACTTACAGTGCATGCCAAGACAAATGCCTATATTGTCCCAAATTAGTTACAGTTGCCTGTAAACATGATAGCAATTTCAACCATAGGGCACCTATTTCAAGAAACCTTAACCCTTGCCCAAGTTCAACGTGTCCTAGCAAGAAGCCTGGTTTCTTTGATACTGGTATTGACACATCGCAATGGAAGTAAATTGCATCAATATTCCTATATGCAATGTCTTATTAGGCATTTATACTATTAGTTTAGTCTAGTCTTTTGTAGACTAATAAACTGGATATATTGGAGTTTAGTATGTTCTTTATATCAGCAGTTGGCTGTTAAAGAATGTTTTTAAATTTATCAATAAACTGAATCAGACATATTCCAAATGTTCAAGCATTTGATATTGAAAATTCCTGTTTGCATTTGCCGAAAATGCTGTGATCTTGCATTTCATCACCTCTAACTAATCGATCAAGGAAACAGCTAGACGTCCGCAGATCAAGCAAAGGGTGAAAAACCGCTTTCCACACACAGACACATTAATTTCACACTTCTTTCTCGTTATTCCCTTTGTAATTTGTTTTATTTGTTCTTTTTCAAGCTAGTCCATTTTTATACAAACGCAAACAATAAGGCGACATATAGAAGCAAGCGGGGGAAATGGTGCTTGATGGCAGCTACTTGCGCATGTTTGCTGAGCTGGAGGTCCCCGTCTGGCAGGTTGCCCTGCTTGCTGGTGCAGCGCTGTTGTTTGCAGGCAAAAACAACAGCAACGACAAAAGTAGCGGGAGTGAACAAGCGGTCGCTGAAGACAAGGAGAACACTGGTGCTAATACTAATACCAACGCCACTGCTGTGAAGGCGAGCTCTATCAAGAAGGACGACGACTCACTGGCGCGGCAAGCGCTGAGTGCTGGAACAAAGCTGGTTCTGGTTGTACGCAACGACCTGGCACTGCCAAAGGGCACTGTAGCGCAGCTTTGCGCACAGGTAACGCTCGAGTGCTTTGCGCAGGCAAAGCAGCTGGCGCCGCGGGTTCTTCGCGAATGGGAGAATACTGGGCAGGCCAAGGTTACGCTAAAGTGTCTGGATCGCGAAGAGATCTCCAAGCTCCAGCGCGAGGCTGAATCGGCAGGGCTTGTTGCTGCCTCGGCCGCTGATACATCTGGAAGTAACAGCGGCTCCAGCGAGCCGGCAGTGCTTGGCATTGGGCCTGGGCCGATCAACACTATCAACACAGTGTCTGGCGGACTAAAGCTTTACTAGCGCCTTCTCTCTCGTTCTCATTGTTATTGCTTTTTGGATGTTTAATTCTACACCTCGTACCAAAAAGAAGGAGGAGGAAATACACAGATATATAGAAAAATGGCGTGCACTAGAGACCATTAGCAGCAGGTCTGCGCTTGTATATCTCCTCAGCCCACGCGATGACCTGCGGATGCTTGAACACGCCCCTGGTGGAGTCAAAGAACTGATCCAGCGCTTTTGCGTCAGACTTTTCGTACTCGAGCGCCTGCAGGATCATCTCGCACTTGTCCAGATCAAAGACCAGCTTTGCCTCGTTGGTTTCGCCATTCTCGTACTCGAGCCACAGGGCCTGGATCTCCCTTGCATGCTCCGACATTCCAAGCGTCTGAACCAGCTGCTCCATGGCGTCCGCCTCCAGCTTGCGCTTCTCCTCCTTTGACACGCCGTCGTGTGGTGTGATGTCGCCGACTAGCGATTCGGCCAGGTCGTGCACAATGGCCATCTTGATGCAGCGGTTGCGGTCGAGCGCTTCGTCCTCGATAAGCATCGCCATTATTCCCATGCGGTGCATGTGGTCTGCTATTGATTCGGGTCCGCGGATGCCGCTGTTGATCCATCCCGTGCGCTTCGTGCGCTTCAGGCGCTCCACTATTGTCAGAAAGTCGATGGCGTTGCTGGCGCTTGTTGGTGGCATTCTCGGGAGAAGAAAGAATAAAAAAGGAAACAGTGGAGGAGAAAGGAGAAAAGAGAAAGGGAATATGAATATGAAGCGAGGCGAAATAATCCATGTCTTGATTGCAGAGCTTGCAACACTGAGAAAAAAAATCGGCATCTGGAATGCGTTAAAAATAGCTTCATTTTCATCACTTTGTATTATTTTTTTCGTTGTTTCACGCTTCCACCTTTCCAGTCTCTTTTCCTCTTCCCCTTTCTGCACTTTTTTATATGAAATTTCCTTTCTATTTTTCTCCACTTCCAACACAACGCCAGAAGAACGCAATCTCGAACGTTAACAAATGCAATCCTAGGTAAGCAACAGAAATAACAACTCAAAGCACTCCCCGTCACAAATCACAACTGCATTGCTCTTTGTATTGGCTGTAGAAGAAGGAGAGGAAGAGGACCTTGACAAGCAAGAAACAGTAAAAATATAAAACAGCGGCAGCAGCCTTAGCGCAAGATAAGGGAAACATGGATACCACGCCTCTTCCTCCGCCTGTTGAGGACTTTGGATTGGTCGACTATGAGTCTCCCAAGATGACTGAGCATGTTGTCTTTAAAGCCAATCAGCCCGAATCCCACTCTGAAACGGAGAACTACACAGCAGCAGAAGAGGAAGAAGAGGAAGAAGAAGGAGAGCCTAGCGAGGTAGTTCTGGCAGATGGGACAGAAAAGCACGCCTCTGAGGAGTATGCAAACGGCGGTGAGCTTGAGAGCAGCCATCATCAGCAGAGCAACACAGAAGCCGAGAGCAGCATCAGCATCAGCGACAGCCAGAACCAGCAGCTGATTGACTATGACGAGACTATGTTTGCTGCCGAAGCCAGCGGAGCCGACGACAATGACTTTACAGAGTATGCTCCGGACTTTGGCGAAGATTACTCGGCTTCAGCTTCAGCTTCTGCTGTTCCCGAGGTCTGGGTGCACAGCGAAACCGAGTGGATGATATACCTGGGTCCCGACCAGCTGTCGTTTGATTACGATTACCAGATGGAGCTCTACACTATGCCGCTGATACAGCTAATCGATGCCTTGCACACCGACATTCTTCTTCGCGAGGACACTGAGCTGGCGCTGGAGTTTCCGTCGCTTGGGCTGGTGATTGATCGGGTAAGTTTCTTTTCTTTATTGCTTGTAATAGGCTTAGTTCCTTCTCTCTCCCCCAATGCTCGTTTGGTCTTGTTTGCTGTTTCTTATACGGGAGGGCATTGAAGAGCCGGAAGGGGAGAGAGGGACCATGGGGACCGTAGGGATTTCGAGTATCTAGTAACACGTACCGGATATTGGAATCCTTTTTATGCGACAGGCACAAAACACGAAAGAATGCTAATTGTTCTGTATGTGTATGACTTTTTTTTTCCCTCTTTTTCTTACGAACTGTAGCGCGACGACGCGTGTATCGACCTCAGCTTGCAGCAACTATATAACTGCCATGTTGCGGCAGTTGCAATGGGCACCATTTCGATAGACCTTGTCAACTCTCCGTACTTTATCCATCCTCCACACACAACAATTGCCGCCGCCACCGCCGAGTCTGGTTCTGGTTCTGCTTCTTTTACACCGTCACACGAGTCCTTTGCTTTTATAATCCATACACGCCCATCCGTTTCATCTACTCTTGCTCGGATCATGCAGGTAGTCGAGGAGTACAACAATAACAATAACAGCAATGACAACGATAGGGAGCTAGAGCCGACTGTACCGGACCTGCCCCAGCCTGGGGAGCCTGAGGCTGAAGTAGAGGATAAGAAGGGCAATGAGGAGGAGCAGGTACAAGTCACGGACGATATACAGTCGCCGAATGGAAACCGCTATGAGAAAAGAACCACCACCGCCGAGCTCCTTGCCGACAACGACGATGATGTGTATGAGGAGGATGAAGACGAGGACTTTGTTGCTGACGAGGAGGAAGAGGGCGACCATGTGCTGGATGATGATGCTGCTAGTGATGAAGGCGACTTTGAAGAAGATGATGACGAAGAGGAAGAAGACGAAGACGAGGAGGACGATGATGCTGCGCTTGACATTGAGAATGGAGACGGCGATGGGCCTGTGAACGAGGAGGAGGAGGAGGGCGCTTCGCCTGGGAGAAAGCGGACCACTGACGATATCATTGACTTGGTTGACATTGACGGCGACGCTGAGGAAAAGGCCGCTGGAGCGGGCAGCAGCAATAGCAGCAGCGAGCCTGTCTCAAAGAAACCTAAAAGCGATGGCGATGACGAGATCATCCACGTTGACTCTTAAAGCCTTTAATCTTTTTCACTTTCTCTAGCTCTTTTATGTTTTCTAGTTTGTTTTGTTTTTTTTTGTTTAACGCAACAAGGCAAAAGTAAAATTTAAATAAAGATGAGCAGCTAAATAACATTGTGGTTGAATAGTATTTCAGACAGCAGCTGTCGCGAAGCAAGCGCGTGGTGCTGCAAAAGTCCCTCGGCATCGGCGCACTCCATGTCGTCTGTAAACCGCAGCGAAATATCCAAGCTGCGCTGGGTTCCAGTGTAGGAATATTGGGAAAGTTTGCAGCTGTTGCCACTGCCACTGCTATCGCCATTGTTTTGGGCTATAGCCGAGTACTTTCTTGGTCTGGCAGCCGAGGAAGAAGACACGGTGGTGATTCCACCAAGCGACAGCGGGCGCGGAGGGTAGAATGGCTGGGGAAAGCAGGCGTCAGACAGACGAATTGCCGGCAACTCGCAGGCGTCTGTTTTGAGGGTTGTTTCTGTGATTGAGACATCGGCCAAGGGCCAGAGAAGATCAGGCAGCAGTCGACGGCGCCTTTCCTCTTCACCATTATTGTCTTCCGGCTGCTGCTGCTGCTTCTGCTGCTGCTGCTTCTGCTGGTGCCAGATCATCAGGCATCCGTTGTGGCAGGCAATTCGAGCGGATATGCCAAGCCTGGAGACAGACCGGGGCAGCGCATTCTTTGCTGTATTGTCAACCACAACCGAGTCGAACCCAGAGCTATACACACTGTCATCATCCAGCGGTGCTCCACCCGATATCCACAAAAGAAGGTCGCGTGCATAAGGGCATTCCTTGGACTTTTGCAGAGAGACTCCAGCGCTGTTGCTGTTGCTGTTGTTGTTGTTGCTGCTACTGCTACTGCTGCCATTGTTGGCAAGCGCACTGCATATCCGCTTGATGCTGTAGACCTGGTGGAACATTGCTTCAAATGCCCTGTCCGAGCAGAACTGCATTCCCGGAGGCGTGTCAAAAGGCGATGCCGGTCGTTGTCGCTGCACATCTCTCTCCTTGCTGGATTGATTCGGCGAGTTCTGCTTCTGCTTCTGATCTCGGTCCTGATCTCGATCCTGATCTCGGTCCTGATCCTGGTTCTGGTTCTGGGGCTGCTGGGGCTCGGCATACGCAAATATGTGCTTTCCCTCGGCCTCCGCCTTAATACGCAGCATGTCGGGTGTGGCGTTGGCAAAGTCAAGCAAGCACCTGACAACAGTCTTCCACAGCCCAGTGCCTCCCCCAATGGACAGCAGCATCGATCGCAGCTCAGTCGAAAGCAGGTGCTGGGCATCCAGAAGCTTGCTGGTAAGCTCGTGGTCGTCAATGGCAATTCTATTGTCTGGCGGCGGCATCCTGCACAGCTCTGATATCAGAAGCGCAGCAAGATCAATGGTGATCGAGGAGTGCAGGTTCATGCTGTCTGTGAGCACATGGATCATGGCGACTATTACCTTGGAAGCCGGCGGTCTGGCACCAATGTTGTTAGGCTGTGGCTGCTGTTGCTGTGGTGGTGTCTGTGAATCGCTGCTGCTACCGCTTCCAGCGCTGCCGCCGTTGCTGGTGACGTCGCCGGTGAGTGAGTCGAGAAGCACGCGCGTGCGCAGCATCCGCCGCGGAGTCAGCACCGACTTTACTAGAGCCGACGGGCTGATTGCTTTGTTGCTGAGGACCTCGAGCGCAATACACGCCCAGGGCGCCAGCGTGCGCGACGACTCGAGCGCAGACGGAACAAACGGCTGGCGACTGCTGTGGATGTGGCCGCCGGCAGCTAGTGTCTTGGAGGCACCGTCATCGTCGTCGTCGTCGTCGTCGTCGTCGTCGTCGTCGTCGTCGTCGTTGTCATTATCGGCAGACACAACTAGCAGCGCATTCATGGCGTCGGCTAGCAGCGGAGAATGCTTCACAATGGCAAAAAAGTGCGCTATGAACAGGGACACGACCTGCATATACAGGGTCTCCTCAGGCGATGCGTCTGGGCGCCAGCCTACATCAACAGCGTGGACGTAGGTTCTTTGAATGATGCGGTCGGCAAACTCGTCGGTTATCTTGGCGCTGATGCGCTCGATTGAGAGGCCGTATATGTCGTTCAGATACGCAAGCAGCCCCATGTGCTTTTCCAGAACAAGGTCAACCACAGCCCAGCTGCTTCCGCCAGCGCTTGTTGCTGCTGTTTTCGTTGTTGTTGTTGTTTCTGTTGTTGTGCTGCGCGTGGGCGGCTCATCGGCGGCGGCGCCTGGCATGTCGACGATTATTCGGAACGCATCGTCGCAGGCATCGCGCAGCGCACAGACGATCTGCTCCCAGAAATAGGCGCATGCAGGGGCGTTGAGAATAAACTCGGTGGCGTCCCGGTCGTTGATGCGCAGAACATTCAGCGTGATGGCACGCACTGCCACGCGCACCATCGAGTCTGGATGGTCAAAGAGTCCGATGGCAATAGTGTACAGCGGGAAATCATCGACTCGGTGGCCTGTCTTGTTGAAGAAAAAGTGAATAGTGTCTGGCGTCAGTCGCAGCGATAGCGCCTTGAGAAACGCAACGTAGTACGCCAGCACCTCCTCGCTGTCGAGCGAAGCAACCACGGGCGCAGCAATGAGGTCGTTGACAAAGTTGTTGGAAAACAGCAGATACATGTACTTTGGGTCGGTGACGCCGTCCAACACGATGCTGAATGTCTGCAGCGTCTGCGTGACAACGGCCTCCAGCTCCGCTCCTCCTTTCTTCTGCGCATCTGCTGTGGCCGGCGAGCCCCTTCTGCCTTTGCTTCCATGCGCTGCTGCTAGTGCACCAGCATTTGTCTTTGGCAGCCGCTGCTCAAAGTACAGAAACCGGAGCATCGCTTTGTGCAGCCCAACCTCGAGCGTCAGATTCAGGAGCTCGGGGCTGTTTCGCCGGTCGCACCAAACGATCACCTCGGCCACCTGCCGCAGACTCTCGACTATTTTCTTCACAGACGACCTTCGTACCTTTGCTGTCGACAGGTAGGCTGCTAGCTGCTGTATTTGCGCGCGCTTCTGGTCGGCTGGGTCCTGCTGCTGCTGCTGTTGTTGTTGTTGTTGTTGTCGCTGCTGCTGGGTTGTTGACGACAAGTCAAACAGATTGAAAAAGCTAAACATGCTTCCTCTTCTTCTACTTGCTTCTATGCTTACAGTATGTGGTTTGTAATATATGTATATACACTGCTCGGAGTAATAAAAAAAGGGGGATAAAGCTGAATGTATGCAAATTGCGAGAAAATTAAAGCTAATAAAGGAACGAAAAGGAGAAACGGAAAGAGGAGCAAGAGTTTGTGCAAAGGAATACACCGTTGTAAGGGGGGGTGGTTTCCAAAACCACATGCGTACGGGGGGGAGAAAAGAAGCTAAATGCCGGCTACAGCGGAGAAAGAGCACGAGAAAATGGTGCTAGAGCTTCAAGCTCAGAGCTTTTTTTTCATTTTTATCTTCTAGATCACCTTTTTCCTGTCGGAACTCTGTGGTTTCTTATCGAATGGATCCATGACAAATACCAGAGGGGAAAAAAGGAAAAGGAAAGGAAAGCCCAACGGCGGAATACCTCAGCTCTTTTTCTCTTCACCTCACGACTCCGCGCTCTTTTATTATTTTTATTCTTACTATAATAAAGTAATTGCAACTGCTTTGTTCCCTCCGTATCCACAAGACTAAATCCATACCACCATGGCCACAGACAGCAAAGGCAGCAGCAGCAGCGGCGCCTCTGCCATCGACCCAGTCAAGAATCCAAAGGGCTTGAAGCCATGCTGCGCATGTCCTGAGACAAAAAAGGCGCGGGATATGTGCTTTTTCGAAACAGGCGATGACGCAGAGACAAAGTGCCACTACTTGATCCAAGCCCATCGCCGATGCATGGAGGATCTCGGCTTCAAGATCTAGATCACAAGACGATGCCGTGTTGTTGAAAAGGATGTTTTGTTTGTTTGTTTGTTCGTTCGTTCTCGGTGTTGCGTTTATTCAATAGAAAATAAAATTAACCATAGTAAAGAAGCCTATATCAAGCCAACATGCATTGAGCAAAACAGCAGCCATATGAACTGGGGCCTACAGCTTCTTCTTGCGCTGCTGGGAGGACTTTTGGCTGGAGGCAGGAGAGGATGAGGAAGAGGTGCTTGATGCGGCATGCTTCGAGTATATCATTGTGGTGAAGGGGCCCTCGAACTGCAGCGCAACAGAGTAGACAAACCACACGTACGCAGTCACAAGCACGCCGGCTGGCTTGGCGTACCACAGCGAGGTGCCGAGGAACGACATTGTGGACCCGACATACATTGGATTCTCCAGCACATTAAACGGAAAGCCAGTCACGCGCTGCTTCATCAGAATGCCAAAGTAGTCGCCCAAAAAGGTGCCGGTGATTCCCAGCATAAACGTCGAAGAAACAACAAACGTCAGCCCAGCTCCCACAAGCACAGCTGCCACCAAATGCACCGGCGCCGCATCCAGCGCATCCCACGACGGCTGGCTCAGCAGCGCTGTCTTGAATAGCGCGTCACGCACAAGCCCGAGCACAAAGATCGTTGCCGCCAGCGCATAGCACCCGCGGTACTTGTCTCCGTCAAACAGCCGCGTTATCCAGTGTGTGCGGTACTCCTGCTGGGCTGCAATGTTCCAGAACGTTGGGTTGAAGGCAATGCTCAGCAGCGAGATCCACAGCGACGGCTGCGAAAGATCGATTACCGCCATTTGACTAGATTGGCTATGCTTATTATAAATGATTCGGCAAGTTGCTGCTGCAAAAAAGAGAGCAGACAGAAAAACGGCACGCAAATTTATTATGTGCCAGGTAGCCAGAAAAGAGTCAAAAGAAGAGTGTCCAAAAAAAAATAGCAGAGCAGACAGCGAAAGATAAGAAAGCGCTTTCGATTGAGAGGTGGCTGAGCAAAGAATGAATGGCCGGCCCATTGAGATCATGCTGCCACTGAGAAAGAGATTGGGAGAAATCTGATCTTTGCGCCCTTCAGCTTGAATTCGCTGTCCTTTGTGCGGAGTTTGAGGATGACGTGTGGAGGGGCCATCGTCTAGCCTGCATTGAGCTGTCTTGGCTTACAAAGGGAAGATAGAGAGAGGAGAGAAAGGTTTTAAGGTATTGTGCTCAGTGTCGTCCGTTTGGAGGAAAGGGGATGACGGGACAGGCAAAGTTATATTCCACGCCTTTTCACAGTGGAGTCGTCGCTAACAACAATAATGTTAATTGGGCGTGCGGTGCTGCTTCTTGGCCTTTGCTCTCTCTCTCACCCCCTCATCCACGTTCATCCAAGCCTCACGCAAGCTCCTCAAAGACACCCACCACCAGCCAGCCAGCCAGCATACACTTTCAGTCCAGTAAGAAAGCAAGTTTGGCGGATGGCATTTTTTTTCCTCCCTCTTTTATTTTCCCGCTTCTATCTTCTTTACTTCTATTTCACTCTTTCATTTTTTTTAACACTGGTCTCCTCAAAATAAAATAAAAAACAGGCAAATTATATTATACTATTTGGTTTCACATTTTCATACTTGTAAATACGCACTCCTTTCCTCTATTTCATATTGCTGTTGGACAAAAAAAAGCGAGGGCCCAGGCAACCGAGAATCTGGTTCTTTTTTTCAATTCCTCCTCTCTGGGCTTGTCTACTCCACACAATCTTTGCTTATTTTTTTCCTTCTTTATATTCTTTATTCTTGTCCTCCCTCCTCCTCCTCCCCGCATTTGAAATCCAGTTGGATTAATTACTTAAAGGGGGAGTCTTCATACATTGCCTTGGTCCCATTTCCCGCTCAGTGTTATCTGTTTGTTTACTTGGTCATCCATATCATATTCCTGTCGCAGTCAATACCGCAGCCCCTATTAATAGTTAATAGTAATAGTAATCCATTTGCAGTTGCTGGCATAAGGCATACGGCATAGCAGCAAGTCTCTGGCCCAGATGAACAACATCACCACCGCAAGCAGCTCCGGCGAAGAGCACTCCCAGGCCATCTTTGGACGGCTCCCGATCCTGGGCTCGAACGGCTCGAACGGCTCGCATGCAAGGGCGCCGCGGCTCGACAGCCACCACGGGCGGACGGCCAGCTACGGCACATCGCTGCTGGACACGCTGAACGAGGAGAAGCAGATGCAAGGCCAGCACCACCACCAGCGCCATCTGACACTGTCGTCGCCGTCGCCGTTTGCGCTGGCGGCGCCGACTACAAACGCATCGGGAATGCTGGGCGCGCACTCGCATCTCGGCGCCCTCACGTCGTCGGCGCTGCGCAGCTCATACTCGACCAACTCGCTGCGATCGGCGTTTGCACGACGCAGCTCGCCGTCGCCGTCGGCGCTAGCGCCAGCCGCAGCGCTGGACGAGGGCGTGTGGGGGCCGTCAGGGCTGTCGAATGAGCTGGATCTGCTGGCGACGCCGACGGCAGAGCTGCAGCCAGGCCTTGCGGATGCGCTGAACGGACTGAGCATCGACGGAGCGCGCATGCGCTCGTACAGCTTTAACAGTCCGCCCGATGCGACAGGCGAGACGCCAGACGATGCGGCGGACATCGACGTACTGCACGCGGCAGCCAAGACGCAGAATCCGTCGGTGTCGTTCCGCAAGATGATGGCACGCACTCACGCACGGTCGAAGACGCTTGCCAACCCGTTTGCGTGTGGCGACATGGCCGAGCCGGCTGGCGTCCAAGTCGGCATTGGCGGCGAGTTTGGCGCAGGCGGCGGGTGGCAGCCGCAGACGCTCACTTCGGCGGCAGCGGCAGCAGCTGTAGCAGCAGCCTCGGCAGCGCACTCGAGACAGCCGTCGCTTCACACGCGGCAGCACTCGGCGGACTTTGACTTTGCGATGGCGCAGGGCGACGGAGTTCCGACGCGGTCCCTGTGGGTTGGCAACGTTGATCCGGGGCTGAGCAGCCAGGATCTGATCTCGATATTTGGCAAGTACGGGCGTGTTGAGAGTCTGCGGCTGCTGCCCGACAAGGAGTGCGCGTTTGTCAACTTTCTGCGCGTGGACGATGCGATTCGTGCGCGCGAGGACATGCATGCGGGTGCGCGCATTGGCGGCAACACGGTGCGCGTCGGATACGGCAAGGGCGAGGCACACGCGACAGGCGATGCGCAGGCGATGCAGCCGACGCGCGCGCTGTGGATTGGCAACATCGCGGCAGCATCGACGCCCGAGACGCTGACTGCTGCGTTTGGCGCGTACGGCGCAATTGACTCTGTGCGCGTCTTGAACCACAAGAACTGCGGCTTCGTCAACTACGTGCGGCTTGAGGATGCAGTGCGCGCCAAGCAGGCGATGAACGGCAAGAGCGTGGAGGGCTCAGTGGTGCGCATTGGCTACGCGAAGGTGCCGGCGGCGAAGAACGAGCTATCCGCAAAGCTGCGCAATCCTGTGCCCAGCGCAGCACCGTTGACGGTGTCTGGCCAGCGCGCCGAGGCAGACGCCATTGCGGGGCCGACACAGCGCGGCCTGGGAAGCGATATGGCGCTGGAGCCGGGCGTGTCGCTGGCGGTTGACGAGAATCTGCTTGCGTATCCGTACGCGACGCATCTGCCTACGCTGCCGCCGCCTGCTGCATTGATCCGCACGGGCGACTCTGAGTCGCCAACGCCGCCGCCAACAGAGGAAATGCTGTCGTCGGAGCTGCCTGTGCTGCAGCAGGCGCGGCTGCGCGAGATCCGTCGGCAGCTGGAGTCCACAAGCAGTCCGCTGCCGAAGGATGCGTTCGATGCGATTGTGGCCGAGCTGCTGCCACACGCGGTTGATCTGTGCACCGACTACGTTGGCAATGTGCTGGTTCAGCGCATAGCCGAGCGCGGAGACGCAGCGCAGCGGCTGGCGCTTGTGAATCGCATTGGCACACACATGGCGGCAATCGGTGTGCACAAGAACGGAACGTGGGCGGTGCAGAAGATCATCGACACCGCCGACAGCGTCGAGCTGTTTGAGGCGATTGCAGAGAGCATCCGCCGCTACACGCCGCAGCTGCTTGTTGACCAGCTCGGCAACTACGTGGTGCAGTGCTGTCTGCGCTTTGGCGCTCCGACCAACCAGTTTATCTTTGACGCGATCCACGCGCGGTGCCTGGAGATAGCGCAGGGCCGCTTTGGCGCACGGGCCATCCGCACCTGTCTGGAGTCGCCGCACGCAACGCGGCTGCAGCAGAAGCTGGTTGCCGTAGCGCTGGTGACCAACGCTGTTCCGCTGGCAACCAACGCAAACGGCCATCTGCTTGTCAACTGGCTGCTCGACTCGTCGCGCTTTGCCGGGCGCTTCCGTGTGCTGGCGCACCAGCTGGCGCCGCATCTGCGCTACTTGGCCACGCACAAGCTTGGCGCCAGCACCATTGGCAAGCTGGCCGACCAGACGCTGGAGCCGGATGCGCGCGATCTGGTTCTGAACACGCTCTTCTTCAATCCGGATCCGTCGGTGCTTGACGATGTTCTGCTTGACCAGGCGCAGGGCGTGCACATTGTGCTGCGCATCTTGCTTGGCGCGTCGATTGGCGACACCGAGAAGGCGCGCATCGCTGAGCGTCTGCGGCACCTGTGCCATCCAGCCGAGGCAGCGGCAGCGGCAGCGGCAGCTAATGGCAGCAGCAACGGCAGCAGCGGCAGTGCGTCTCCGCCAGCGCAGCAGCGGCTTTCCGACGTGGTGGGCTCGATCATCGCGCAGCAGCAACATGCAGCTTCTGTTGGCGCAACATCGCCGGTGATGAGCTTCCCCGTGCCTGCCGGGTTTGTTGGCGGAATGGTTGGCAGCAGCGCTGGGCAGCAGCAAGCGCACCAAGCATCGCTTCTGGCAGCCATATACCAGCAGCAGCAGCAACCGCATCCTCAGCAACAACACCAACACCAACAGCACCAGCAACAGTTACAAAACCTGCAAGGCTTCTACGGCAACAGCAACACCACATCTTGATACCATGGGCTTTTTTCCGCACCTTTTCTACCCTTTTCAGCTTTCTTTTACACCACCACTATATTATTACTTTACTTGACTCCCTAACATGTCGTCTAATCGTTGCATTCCACAGAAAAGGAGGCAAGGGCCCGAGTGAAATGGACTAGAAGAAGAGTGCGCGAATCACGCCTCGTCAAGGTCGCGCGCATTGACCCGCTGGTGGTGCTGCGCACTCACGTCAAACACCGACGCCTGCTGCGCCGCGGCTCCAGCTCCAGCTCCAGCTCCAGAACCAGCTCCGCCAAAGTCGACTGGGTTGCTCATCGGCGCCGGCGCAGTGTGTGGCGAGGGGCCGGTGGTGGAAGCGCGACCTGGATCGAACTCCGGAAAGTCGTTGTAGTTGAAGTTGTTCTCGTTGAGCGTCCTGCGCTGTCTGTAGCGTCGCCAGAAGAGGAAGCCAAGCAGCGCAATGACAACCGCCGCAACAACGCCGATGACAATGCCCGCAATTGCGCCGCCGCTGAGTCCGCTGCCGCTGCTGCTCTTGTCGTTGCTGTCGTCGGCCGAGTCGGTTGGCTTGTGCGTGGCCGTCGACGAGTGGTCGGTCTCCGAGTCGCTGGCGCTGGCGCTTGTTTCCGCCGTCGACGAGTCGCTGGTTGTCTCGGGCGTTGGCGAAGTCTCGGCTGCCGACGACGGCTCAGTCGACTCGGCTGTGGTCTCCTCCGTCGGCGATGTGGTTTCCGTCGACTCGCCCGTCGACGACTCGCCCGGCGTGGTTTCCGCTGCGCTTGTTGACGACTGGTCTGGCGGCGGCGTGGTTGTTGACGGCTCGTTCGGCGTCGATGACGGCTCGCCAGGCGGAGGCGTGGATGTCGGCTCTGCTGGCGTTGTCTCCGTTGGCGGCGTGCCGCCATCGCTGCTGCCTTCCGTTGGCGTTCCGCCGCCTCCGTCCGACGGCGTTGGGTCTACTGGCGCTGTCGACTCTGCTGCCGGAACTCCGGGGTTTGCGCTGTCGACGATGCTGCTGCCGACTCCGCCTGGCAGGTCTTGTCCGCCTGCCACCGAGGCCGTGGCTGCCACCACCACTGCTGAAATTAGCAGCACGCGATGGACCCGCATTCTGCCTGTTTAGTCAAGTAAGGAAAGTGTAGAAGAGAAGGGAATAGATATAGGTGGTGTTGGCGGTGATAGCAAAAGGTAAGGTAGAGGGGATTGTGAATAGGCGTTAACGTGGTGTGCGTAAGTGAAAAAAAGAGGAGGGGAAAAAGGAAAAGGGTGGTTGAGGAATAAGAAATAAAGACTTTCGTTAACGTTAGAAGAGAAGGAATGAAAGAAAGAAGAGAAAAAGAAGAAGCACTGCTTTTTCTTCCCTAAGCCTTGACTGCAGCTTCTATTTTTGTTTCCGTCAGTTTGTGCAGATCCAACCCATCTCTTTATCCCCCCATCATCTTCCGCCTTTTTTTTCTCTGCGCTTGTGTTTGTTGTGACTTTTTGCCTTTTTGGGAATTTGTTGATGAAATACAATCACCCGATTACCCGATTACCAATCACCTTCCCTCTCCCAACATTTTTTTAATCTGCGTGTGATGGATTGATAAATTTTTCTCATCAGCTGATATGGACAGCGTGATAATTTACTGACTGGGCCATTTCGCCCATGCTTTTCTTGATAACGCACAAACTAAGCCATAAAAAATCACAACTAGTTGTAGCTCCAAGCCGGGCCGCTTCATCTGGAACCCGCATGGCTCAGCAGATTATGATTAATCATTGACTATGGCCAAACACCTTTGCCTTTTTTTACACATTTCTCTTTCTTCACAAAAAATTCTTTGAATTTATTACACTAAAAAGACTCAAAACTGGTGTCAATCATTTGCATAATGCATTCTGACAATATGCAGGATTCATAGGAATTACCATATGGGTTGCATTGTCAATGCAATCACAGTCTACAACTTCCACTCTGCCACATTTGTTACATTTAATAAAGCATCTACCTAGTTTAATATCTTTTGACATTGCTGTGTTGAATCTCAATCCAAAATTATTATAAAATGTCTATCTTGCTAGCAAGTAAAGGAATAAAAGTTTCTTGGATGGTGCAAATATTATTTCTTCTCCCAGTTGAGGACAAAAGACAATCGAGTGCCTTTATATCTTGCCATGTAATTATTCAAAGCATTAATGCTGTCAGCAGTGCACTCTATATATTAATAGACTAATTAACAGATACTTGTATCTGACTTTATATGGTTGCATTAAATATCAAATTGCAATGGTTATTAAAATTCATAATTATTAATTAATTCAATGTCACATGGTAATATAATATCATACAATGGCAAGTAATTATTGCAATGTTGGTCTCTAATGTTTTACAAATATCTCATGGACAGGTAATTTAAACAAGCTATAAATTAAGATAATGATAGTACACATTGTTTCCTATTACATTGTATATTATTTAAACATATATTGTAGTCCAAAGAGCAACACACTGCTGAAATTATTATTCAACTAATTATTTAATAATATTCTCACTGACTAAAACCACCCTAAGATTAACCAACCATTATCAGATTATACACACTATCATATTTGATGTTCACTGTTGTTATCCAATTTCTATTTGGTTAATAGTAAAACTATAAATCCAATATTATCTCAGAAATAATATTCTTTCACTTTCCAAGAGATAAAGGACTTTTTATGTAATGACTATGAAAGATAGTAAAAATTGTAAGATGCACTTTAAAATCTTACCACCTTAGACATTGCCAAAGCTGCAAACCATCACACAATAACACATTACATGCCACTGTTAAAGTTGTACCATTGTGACAATATTTATATTACTTAAAGTAAATATGTTAACTACAATTGGCATGATGGGTTGACACAACATGCAGGAACCATAGGAATTATATTATGACTTCTATTATCAGTGCAGCTGCAGTCAATAACCTCCTTTCTATTGCACTTTATGCATTTATTTAAGCATTTAGCTAATATAACATATTTTGACAGTGTTGTATTGAATCTTCCTACAAGTAATGTATAAATATTTTTCTTGCTGGCTAAATAATGGAAATTAAGTAGTTGAGTGGTTAAAGTGCCGTTTTCTATGGTTGAAAACAAGTGGCAAGTGCATATCCTTTATATTAGGCTGCATATCAATTCAAGACACTGATACTATCAGAAATACTCTTAATTAATGTATTAATAAACTAATTAATGGATACTGAAACCAGACTTTATTTGATTATATTAAATTTCTGCTTGTGATGGTAATTAAACCACAAGTAGAAATCAATTCAATGTGCAATATTTATTTACTAAGCAATTTATCAAGTCATTACAATTTAATAAAATGTTTTCTGCAGATTATATAAATTAACTACAAACTTTTTACCCATATATTCTATTACAGTACCACATCAAACTTTACATAATAATATACATTTTTAACATTATAAACAGAAATGACATAGTAGCCGCAGGAGTTTGTCTTCTATATTAATTTTTATTTTATTTTCCTTTTGGCATACTTTTAAAACATCTTTCTATTTACAGAATACAGAAAACAATGCTTTATCATTAATTTAAAATGATAATTCTATACCAGATACTGCTACCAAATGTAAGGTTAGCCATCAGACTATTTTACAATAGGAAAAAAAAAGTAAAGCCAAGTTTCCTACACCCACTGTTGAATATTTAGTAATTATTTAAAAGTGGTGACAAGTACATAACTTATCTTGTCATATCCAATCCCAATTTCAATGCATTTCCAATTTCAAGAAAGCTGAGCTCTACCAAGGGAACCACCATTTCCAGAAATATTGTAGTCCACTCATTACATCTGAGTGGGCTGCACTTTCACATATAGCAGCATAAGCCTATGTTGTTGGTACCATTGACAGGCATGACTAGTCTTTGATAGAGAATACCAAAACTGGACATCTAGCCAATGGAAACAGGTTTTTTCTTAAATAAAACCAAGATCAATTACATTGCATTTGATGGTATAGAGTGGGTTTAGAAATATAATGTTACTTCTTAGCAAAGTTGCAAAACAGTGCCAACAGTCAAACATGGTGGAGGTTCTGTCATAGTTTGGGGCTGCTTTAGCAGAGTTGGGACCTGGTTCTATCTATGTAATCAAAGAAAAATTTATGCTGAGTTCTACCAGGTTATTCTTGAAACCAAGCTTGCTTACTCTGTGGAGGACTATGAGATTGCATTAAAAGACATAATTCTCCAACATGACAACAATCCAAAGCATACAGCTAAACCAACAGGTAATTGGCTAACAAATCATGAAATTAATGTTCTTGAGTGGACCTCTCAATCCCTGGCTTAAATTCTATAAAACATTTGTGGTGGTAACCAAAGCATTATTTAAACCAATATCCACAAAATCCAAGAAATTTGGAGTTATGTGTAATATGATTAAGAAGATATTCACAATAACATGCCAAAAGCCTATTAACATTATTTAATGTAGGATTTTAGCTGTTTTAAAGGCAAAGGGTTGCTGTACAAGGTAATAGTTTGGTTACTAGTAGTTCTTATAAAAACACTCAAAATACCTAATAATCCTTAAATATTTAATAGCTCTGCAAATAATGTTTCTATACACACTTATTGTTATTATAATATTCACTGCATTTATATGTATGTAATGTAAAAAATTTAAAAACAATAGGTGTCATGATAAAAATGTAATTGCCAAAAAAGCTATCAAAATTGGTTAACTGTATCAGTTTTCAATTATACTGTATATGTCTAAGAACTATTGTGATAATGAAATAATGTTCATACTTTATGTCAATTAAACAAACCTTACTACAGGTTTTGACTGAAAGGCCCACAATTTGTCACATAATAGTGTGATATTTGCATACATGTCATGTATCACCATCAATATTGCAACATTGTAACATGTCAATTGCTGTTTTTTGGATTTTCATTCTTATTTGGGCTTTCACTCTTTTTAATTACTTTTTCAGTTTCTTGAGAAATTTCACCTAAACGGCCTGCATATTTTTGTAAATAATCATTAGGTTTTGATGGCTCTGGTGATTGAGTATTATCTTTTGTGCTTGACATTATATAGATGTATAATATTTATATTTTTCACAATTCAATACACTTGACAGATAAAATTTTACAAAACGTGTTTCATGAAAAAGATGGTTGTACATCAATCCTTTTATATTCCCCAGAGACACTCTCAAGTCAGTGTTTGCTAATAAGTAATACAATGTCTAATAGCTAAATTTCAAAATGATTGAAACTAATAAGATTGTACTTATTACTATAGTCAGATAAATGTAATTTTTAATAAAGCACATGATACACTATCATGTGTTAATAATATTAAACTGAAAAAGCATGTGATTGCCACATGTTTTCTGTAAAGAACTAGACCGAGGAGGAGGAGGAACTTAGAGTAAATATTGTTCTGTTTATAAATAAGAATAAAACTAAAGATAAACTGAAGAAAAAGAAAAAAAAGTAATAACTTGCGATGTCTCCGTCAGGGTATTTAACTGCCCTATTACTAGGCCAGCTGTAATCAGGGCTAAATTCCCTTATGATTTAATCTTCGCTAAAATCACGTGACAACGCAGATGTTATCACAAGCTGTAATGTTATGATGACGTAGGAAGTGTTAACATTTGATCGAAATGTTAACATTCGATGCAAATGTTAACCATTCTAGTCATCCCAAGTAACATTTTCCATATTAGGATTTGATCATTAGTAATGTATTCTTTTCAATAGTGAATGATCGGGGGCTATAAAAGCACCGATATTCACTAGTTGAAGGGAGAATGTTTTCTTTAGATAGTTTTTGAATTATTATATTAAAAAAATAATCGGAAAAAAGGAAGGCTACAATATGTAAACACAGCTAAAATGTGTGCCGCAGATACAAGCATGACATTTTCTGCAGAATTCATATTTTATAACTACTAGTTGCCATAAAATAATTTCTAATTAATGGGAAATAACAAAAAATTTATTTCTTTGACCCTTTTCATTTTAATGGTTTCAGGAATTGCTTATACAACCAGTAAAGCTAATCACCATTTAACAGTATGGCTGATAATTTGACATTTAGCCAATAATTTTATGAAAACACCATACACACTGCTTAGTTATGCACAAGAAAGTGGACAGGCAGGCTGTGATGGGCAGTCAAGTGTTGCAGTCATTATCCAGCCCATGGGATGGAACACACCATCAGTGTGGATGAAAGACACACCAAGCCACAAG
Source organism: Coemansia sp. BCRC 34490 (assembly GCA_027579215.1). Taxonomy (NCBI): domain Eukaryota; kingdom Fungi; phylum Kickxellomycota; class Kickxellomycetes; order Kickxellales; family Kickxellaceae; genus Coemansia; species Coemansia sp. BCRC 34490. The sequence continues at coordinate 1,725 of JANBUF010000007.1, read as the reverse complement.
CTTCAGCAAATGCAGAGATACATGTACAGGCAGTGTCAGCAGCAGATGCTTGATCAGTATTTAAATGGACACCACCAAGTTAGATGTGTGGACAGTGAGGAGGCCTGTTATTGTAGACTTTTTAATAAAGTTATTTTAAAACTACCTAAAACATCCTCCTTTCTAATAGTAAGCATCAGTGCTTTTATAGCCACCAATTACCTACTATTAAAAGAGTACACTACTATTAATCAAACCCTAATAAGAAAATGTTACTTGTAATGACTAGAGATGTTCTCTTTTGCATTGAATGTTAACATTCTGATTAAATGTTAACATCTCCTATTTCATCATAACATAAAATAATAAAAGTTTTATGAAACTGTTATCCTTATTCCATTAGTTATTGTAAAATATTTATGTACACCATTTCTCCAAATAGAAGTTGCAACTTGTTTATCTATGTTCATTCTTTTCATAATTTTGTTAATTATAATATTATCAAAATTATTCATCACTGAAATACTAGAATTATTATCAATATTCATCTCAGCTGAGTATTTATTACCATCACTTGTGACAACTGTTGCCTCCATTTTTTGAGTTTTTTTAACCATTATTAATTTAATGCTAAAAAAGTATGTTAACTGGGGGTGCAAATTTCAAGATGTATTTCAATTAACAGGGTGATAATTAATAATTTTAAGATGGACAAGGTAAGCAATTTATATAATGACCAAATTATAGATAAGCTGTGTAACAATTCACATGCAAAACAATTTACTTTAATGTGTGCATATCTTGTGTCTATTAATTGTACAGTCATACTTCTCTAACTGCATAATGTATTAATAACCCATTATATTGCATTTAGAGAAATATTATTTTACAGCAAAGTAAAGTATGATGCAACTGCTTGAGCCATAAAGTGTTAATTTCTATTAATTTTTTTTTGATTTATTTTGTTTCTCACACAACACAGCTTTATATAGCAGCATTGTGCTTAAGTTTACTTTTTTACTTTCTTTTTTAATTTCTCACAGATTTATTCTATTTCATTTCTATTCCCAACACTTTCAAATTTTAGTTAGTTAAGCAAAAGACAATTAACAATTATTACAAATAAATTTAAATGACATATAATTGTATTAACCATTTTATCTATTAGCTCCAAAAGTTGCTCATTAAAACACAATAGTTGAGAAATTATATCTTTGTTTCATTATCACTTTATCTCAGTAGTTAAATATGCACAATTGATCAATATTAATGTTTGTCAGCCTTCAGCAACCTGAGTTGTTTGTTTCATAGTATCATTGGCAATTTTGCATTATAGCATTATTAAGGATAATATTGCCAAAGATACACAAACTGAAGAGCAACTTCATGTCTTATTGGTAGTTTATACACAGTCAGATAATAATAAAGAAGTTATTAATAAGTAATCTAATATGCTAGTTCATTTCATTATAAATATATGTATGGGGCAATATTTATAATAATTGACTATAGACCTTAGGTAGATGCAACTATATGGCATATAATAAATAATATTAATGCATACCATCAGATTTTTTGCCATTAAATAGTTTTACAGCATTACCGAACAAAGCTAATTGATTGATATAATATTACTTAGCATTTTTAAATAAAAAGCACTTTATACTAGGGAGATCAATTAGAAGTATAATAATATCAGTACTAATTAAGAATATCAATCAATAGTCAAGGGATCTGCCCTCAAAA
>JANBUF010000006.1:0-23461 GCA_027579215.1 Coemansia sp. BCRC 34490 | reverse complement strand
GGTGAGCAAGGTGTGTATTTCGGAGAGCTCGATTGTTCGGAGAACATGAATACGTGCCGCGATAACGGGGTTACTGGATGGCCGTCGGTTATTGCGTTCCAAAATGGCAAGCGGTTTGCGTTTATCGAGGGCGACAAGAGCGAGCAGGAGGCGCTTGATTTCATTGACAAGGCGGTAGCTGACAGCAAGGATAAGAAGACGGCGGTGCCAACGTCGAGGTACAGCGAAAACAGCGTGGTGTTGGATGCGTCGAATTTCACGCAGAATGCGCAGACCGGCGTGTGGCTCGTCAAACACTACTCCCCGTATTGTCCGCACTGCAACCGCATGAAGCCCGAGTGGACCAAGATGACGGATGAGTTGGCTCCCGAATTAGCAGCCAGTGGGATCACGTTTGGCGAAGTCAACTGTCTGGAAAACAGGAAGCTCTGTGAGGAAAACCACGTTGACGGATATCCAACCATCAATCTTTTCGTCAATGGCAAGTTTGTGGAGGAGATGGTTGTCAAGTACAGGTACGAGCCGATGAAGGAGTACGCGGCAAAGCTGCCCAAGCGTCTGGAGAGCGGTGAGCTTCAGGACAAGACGCCAGAGCCGGTGGTTGCCAACGACAACCGCGACTGGGACGACGTTGGCAACGATCTGGAGAAGCAGCAGGCGAAGCAGCAGCAGCAGGAGGCAGAGAAAAACGCACCGAATACTGACGCTCTTGCAGAGAAGCCTGATTCCGACACCGTCGCTGATGGCTCAAAGACAGAACTCGGCAGCGCAGACAAAGCCGACGATGCGCTTGTGTACAACGCCGAGGGCGTGGTTGTTGAGCTGACAAAGGAAAACTTTGCAGAAAAGACCAGCAAGGGACCGTGGTTCATCAAGTTCTACGCAGAGTGGTGTCCGCACTGCCAGCATCTGGCGCCTGTGTGGGAGAAGCTGGCGGACTCGGTCAAGGGGCGCATCAACATTGGCAGCGTCAACTGCGAGAAGACAGGGTCGCTGTGCACCAGCCACGGCGTGCAGGGTTACCCGACGCTGAAGATGCTGTGGGAGGGCGAGACCAGCGACTACAAGGGCAGCCGCGACCTGGAGAACCTGCTGGACTATGTGGACCGCATGCTGGCGCATCCGGTTGACGCGCAGTCGGTGGACGATCTTCATCGCGCACAGAAGGACCACGATGTGGTGTTTGTGTTTGCCTACGATGCTGCCGATACCGCTGGCGCACGCAAGGCGCACGCTGCGCTGGACTACGTCAAGGCCAATGCGAAGAAGCTGTTCCTGTCCAAGCAGCTGCTTATTGCAAGCACCGCTGAGCTTGGGCGCCAGATATTACCTGATAACAGCAAGACGCTGCCTGTGCTTGCGGCGCTGAAGGATGGCCATGTGGCCCAGTTTGGTGGTCACTTGTCGAGCGACGATGACTTGCGCGAGTGGTTCTACGCGGAGCGGTTCTCGATTCTGCCGGAGCTGAGTCGCGAGAACTCGGACGCGCTGTTCTACGACTCCGACTACCTGGTGCTTGCGGTGCTGGATACGTCGCAGGGCGACGCCTACGTCAACGAGTACCGCGACATTGTGCGGTCGGCGGCTGTCTCGCATCAGCACAGCACCGACAACAAGGCAGCGTCATCGCCTACCGTGCGGTTTGCGTGGGTGGATGGCAACAAGTGGGACGGCTACATCGAGCGCGTCTTCCGCGTCCGCCGCGCCAACTGGCCTGCCATCATTATTGCGCAGCCCAACGACGATTCCTACTACGTGGCCGATGCGCGTGGCCAGCCGATTGAGCCGTCCAAGATGGGAATCTTCATGGCTGTGCGCGACGCTGTGGCCGGAAAGCTCCGTTCTCATTCCAACAAGTCTATCATTATTCAAGCCGTCCACGGTGTTGTCTCCGCCGTAAACGCTGCTTGGGCCGTGTTGTTTGCGACGACAATGCGTGCGGTATTGTCCCTGCTGGCTGTGATTGCGTTTGTCTACCTTGCGTTTGCCCGTCGTGGGAGGTCTGCTAGAAGAAGAGGACTCTCGGTCACTAGCACTGAAACACTGGTAAAGGCCGACTAGGAAAGATCAAAAAGTCAAACTTTCTTTTTTGCCCCAACCCATATTTTCTCTCTTTCTCATTCTTTGAAAGGTGTGAGTGCGGAAGCGGTGCTTCTTTTTAGTTGCGGTTGCATCATTTAACTATTTTTTTCTAAAACACTATAGTAAAGTTCTGGTTGGGGAGGAAAATGATGGTGGGAAATTATGTTTCTATCGTCATAGATGATTCCAATTTCTGCTTTATTGATTCTGCAGCCCAACATTTTACGCTTCTAAGAAATAGACTCCCGCTCCCGACGTGTTGGTGAGACTGCCCATATCCATTTTATATTGAATAATCATTGATTATAATGACTGGATTTATTCGATTCCTTTGAAGTGAAATAAACGGGAAACATTCGATGTGAATGTAAATTCAAAGTAGTAAGAAGAAGGAGTTTATGAATATTGTTTACATGTTGAATATATATGGATATAATGTATTGGACTTATTTATCCGCGAATTCACATCACGTCCTTGTTTCTTGTCTTTGGAAAAAGCCGCCTTATCCATCTCATCTCTGATTAAAAATGATGGGGGGATATGTCAGATGCGTACCGAGTATCCGGATAAGAATACGCATATGAATTATGTCATTTTTCCACAGCCAGAATATAATTTTCATTCTTGTTTTTACCGTATATAAAGGCCAACATCCTGTGTATCAAATTCCTCCCATTTCTTCATCTTTTGTAGCCACTGCAATTCACAACAACAACATCATACGATACTTGGAATTTTAGCAATTCAATCAGTGTTTTCCTTCAATAATGTCTACACCAGCTCCATACGTAGGATTATACTACAGGGTTAACGGTGATCCTAACGATCACAAAATTCGCCAATATGGTGGCACGCCTTCCAATATTGTCTATCAGTCCAAAACAGCCAACGGCCATCAATCCTATCCTGAGACTAGTTTCACATATAATGTAAATGGTCGTCAAACTACACTTGATCGAGTGCATCAGCTGGTTAGATAATAAGTGAGATGATGTTATACTTTTTATCATAGTTGAAAAAGGACAGAATACATGCAATGGGTGGTGCCATTAAAAGGATTAGCTTTCTTTAGGTTTTAAATTTTTTAATAGCTGTATTTGAAATTTTAAAATTAAAAATAAATTGGTATCCAAAATTTATAGCACTAGTGGAATGTGCATTATTAAAACTAATGTAACGCACCAATTTCTGTGCATGTGAGTTGTGAAGAGAACTGCTTACATTTATTTGCCTGCAACGGATTCTGGAGAATTCACCTTGGCACCTGGGTGTAAAAAAAAATGAGAAGCTCCTTGTATATCGCTTGTGTATTGAGTCTATATTGATGTGGCCGTACTGAGCTTATTTGTGCCCACATGGAAACATTAAGTATTTATTTTTGTTCTTGGAAAAGCGCGTTCATTTTCTTCCTACCTTTTCTCTATTAATTTTATTTTAAGAATTACATTCAAATGACGTACATCTATCCGAATTAAAAACGCATACCGCACGACATTGGGGTTTCTCATGCACAATTTATCCTATCACTCGCTTTGGCCGTACATATAAAGCTCACTGCGATATGCGCAAGATTTTGTCGTGTCCTTGTTTTTATTTGTAACATCTTCAATTTTTTTACTTGAGCTACTTAATCAATTTTTTGCTCTCAATAATGTCTGCAGCCCCACACGCAGGATTATACTACAGGATTAACGGTGATTCTAGGGATTACCCAATTTGTCAATATGGTGGCGCGCCTTCCAATGTTATCTTTCAATCCAAAGCAGCCAACGGCCATGGAACCTATCCTGAGACTAGTTTCACATATAATGTAAATAGTCGTCAAATTACGCTTGAGGAAATGTATGGAAAACTTCAAAAGTAATATATGACAATGTCCTTTTGAGCTCATTAAAATGCTTGACAACTTCAATGTAAATATGTTGTCATTTGATAGGTAAATACGTATTAGATGTCTATCTGGTTTTTTAGTAGGACAAGATTAGTATGGTATTAAGAACATTAAAAGAAGAAAAATGTGAGCTAGAACATACCCACTTTTGCCTTTTTCTCTCTATTTTTTCTTTTCGTTAAACAATTCTAGTTGTCCAACTATACTACTACTTTTCACACACTACGTTTCTATTTTTCCGCATTAAATATACTTAGTTATATGGAAACAAGTTATATGGTCACATGTAGAATGCCGAAAGATTATTGCTATTCCCCCTTTTCAATTTAATATCTAATTGCATCAAATTACCGGAATTGACTATTTTTAGTATCCAGAAAACCAACAATGAATAATTAGATAACCAATCCACTTTTCCATTCACTAGGCGGAAGCTATGCGAATATGGTGGAGTTTCTGGAAATCGGAAAACTCCTGGTCTCTCTTCTTGTACTGCGAGGTGAGCTGGGTAATGGTGGATGAGATTCCGTCGCGGTTGGTCTTGAGGGCCGGCAGAACCTCCTTGACGGAGCGTTCGACCAGCACGCCGTTGATCAGTCGAAAGCATTTGCGGTCTTCGGGCATCGGAGTCATTGACTTGATCACCAGGTTGTGTTCGTCGAGCTGCAGTTCCAGTTCCCCGATCTTGCCGGCTATTGCCTTCAGCTCGCTGCTGAACTGGTTGGCCTGGAGGCGGAGCTCCTGCTCATTCGGGGGCTGTGCGGATGACGAGGTCTTTTTCGCAGAAGTGCTCATGGCTAGGTGTGGATATGAGTTGTATAATTGGAACGAGTGAAAAAACAGTGTGTTTGATGAATGTGGTGAAAAGGGACAACCTTTGAAGCACACTGGTCACAGCTAGCATTTTCACGAAAAGCGAAATATCTGCTTATGGGGACGAATCAAAATCACCTGACAGATTGAATTAGAAGCGAGAGACATGCTTTTTTAACTAAAGGCAAAGTTTGATGTACTGTTGTTTTATTAGCACATCTATGTCCTGCTGGTTAGTCGTTCTGGAGATCAATAATGAGCTTTTCGAGCTCCGCAACCTTTGCATCGAGCGGAATATCGCCATCGTCTTCTGCAACAACCGTTGCTTGACTACGCGCACTCGCCACTGCATTGGCTCCTGCTCTGGCAAGAGGAGGTTTAAGATCAGCAGAAACAGCGCTGTTCTTCTTCTCCAGCATCCCGGCAAGCGTCTCAAGCGACGGATCGCCCCTCGACAGTTGCCGCAGAACGTCGGTCAGCATATTGGCGGCCGCCTGTGCTTTTGCAGACCTTCCAGACGCCCTTGCCGGCGTTTTTGCTGCTGATTCAGGCTGACAACCATTATCGTTGCCTGGCTGCTTGAGCGTGGGTTTTGTCGGAGCTGAAGGAATGTGCTGCTTCTGCTGCTGCTGCTGCTGCTGCTTCGGCTGGTTGCTGGTAGTCCGAGAAGACGCGGCTGGTGCTGCTGGCTTTGGGGGTTCTGCTGGCGGCTGCACACGGAGCTGGGCCGATCTGTCGGCGATTCTCTTGGTCAGTGCAGCCGAGCTAGAAGACTTGGTGCCAGGAGATGCCGCTGGTGCTAGTGCTGATACTGGCCTGGCAGGCGATCTGAGAGGCGCTGTCGAGGATTTTGGTTGAGTCGTAGTGGCAGAAGAAGGCGGGGTGTGGTGCTGGTTGGTGGAACGAACAACTGTCTTTGGCGCAGTCTGTGCTGCTGGCATCTTAGGCCGAGGAGCAGCGGGTGCTGCAGGAGGCAGCGCTTTGCGTTGTGGTGATGGCAGTGGTACAGCGGAGTGCTTCTGAGCCAACCCAAGTGTTTCTGGTCTGCTGGTAGATGCTGGAGACGGCTGTGAACTGTTTTGAATCTGCGGGCGAATAATGGCGGTTGGATGAGTCAACACAGGCCTGGTGATAACCGCTGGCGGAGTCTTCTTCTGGAGGGGTTGTTGCTGCTGCTTCTGATGAACTTGTGTCTGGGTCTGTTGAGAGGATGAAAGTGATGATGACGATGACAATGGAGGAGCAGCGCAGCCAGACGCTGGGCTCGAGTTGTCAATAATGGCAGGATCCACAACCGGAACCGACGACCGCGGCCGAATCGCACGTACTCGCGCAGAGGAACCAGGACCCGAGGACCCAGGCGACGACGGAGCGGTGGTGGAACCCGAGACAGAACCAGGCGAAGGGTCGGGCAGCAGCGACGACCGGCGACCGGGACGCGGACGCCAGTAATCGAAGAAACGAGAATCAACGGATCCGCCCATCAGCTGCTGGTGGCACGACAACAACGGCCACGGCGGAGCAGCAAAGCGACCGCGATAGGCATCGATGCACCGCTGTACAAGCAGCTTGCGGCCATGGAGTCTGGTTCTGTTCAGCCACGCCAGTCGCCACGCCAGCTCATTGCATGTCTGCTCAAACTCCCACCGCCCCTGCAGTTGTGCGCCATACCGCGTGCGCGGCGCATCCAGAGCGCGCGGGAACACTGCGTGGTCGCGCTTGAATCGCGCTCCAACCTTCGTGCTATCGTCGCCCATGCTGCCCAGATCCACGTTGATCCTGATGCGCGAGAACTTGCCGTTGACGTAGGCGCTGAGTGTCAGGCATTTGGCGCTCTGTGATGCCTGTTGCGGCGGCGACTGTAGCGGCGCAGGCACCGGCAATGGCGAGGGCAATGAAAGTGGTTGCTGGGACTTTGGAGCCGGATTGGGTCTGGATCGCTTCTCGGCGCTGCTCTCTGCACCAGCACCCACACGCTCCAGCGCAAGTGGATCGAGCGGCAGCGGACGCTTCTTCACAGCGACAGCACTGGTACCAGCACCAGATCCAGCTGACGCCAGCGAGCGCTCTGCCTTCTCCATCCTTGTGATACGACGGCTCTTGCGCCCAGCAACCATCGTTCGGTAGTTATTGACAGCCGTCTGTAGAAGCCCACGACGGTCGGACAGAAGCTCCTGGTTGAGAAAGGCCAGCTTCCAGCCAAGCGCATTGCACTCGGTCTCGTAACTCCATCGGTTCCCGCGGTAGCTGGCCCGAGCGCAGTTGGCACGCGGATACACGCAGTTGTTCTGCTTGAAACTGGTTGGTATTGCCGCCGCTCGTTCCACGTCAATCCGGATGCGGTGGCGTTGCGGTTTGCCCTTCTGCGCATACGCGAAGCTCAGCCATGGCGTGCCCTCGATGTCGTCCTCAACCGACGGTTCGCCCGCCTTGTCTGCATCACTCGCTGCCTCTTCAACCGCTACAATGGCCCTGCTTGTGCTTGCCTCCGCCATACTGCTGCTTGCCTCTGCACTGCCGCTAGTGCTGGTGCTATTGCTAACACGCTTTGCCGAAGCCCCCCTGTCGCCTGCACCGGGCAGAGCGGCTGGCAACGTCCCACGGTTCTCTTCTGATCCGCTACTTGCACCAGCCTTGGCGGGAGCGGTACTTGCTGCTGCTGCTGCTGCCACGGAGTCAAAGCGCGGCAGATCCGCCGACTGCAGCGCAGTGATCACGCAATCGGCTGTCGATGGCGGCAGCCATTCACGCAGCAGCGCCAGCGTAGGCTGTGGCAGCGCCGAAGATCCAACCTCATTGTTTTTATCACTGTTCTCTGCACTTTCAGCAGCAGGTGCCGCCACCACTGCTGCTGTTGCCACCGATGACGGCGAATTTGAGGAATTATCAGCTACAACAGTGGAGTCTGGCGATTTAGCCACCGTCTTCTTCTCCGTCCTACCACCGCGTTTTCCTTTACTAGAACTAACCGTCGTCTGCTTCTGCTGCTGCATCAGACCGCTCTCCCTGCGCACCAGCACACTATTCACAGTGGCTGCGCATTGGCGGAGTTGGTTCAGGCTAAGGTTGTCGAGAAACGTTTCGAATGCCGTCATGTCGGAAAGGAACAGCGAAAACAACGACAGTTCCTCAAGCTCAAGTGGGTTTTCATCATCGTCATCCTCCTCCTCATAGTCGTCCGCATCGATATCGCTCTCGTCTGCAACTGCTTCTGCTTCGGCAGAACCTACGGCAGTTGATGCGTTTGTGGTTAACAGCGTGCTTGGTGCCGATACCGGCGGTGTGGGCAGAACAGACGGGACTGAATCTTCGGTGGCAGATGCAGTGGTATTCAGCGGCATGTCCAGCGAGCCCCAGTATATCTGCTCCAGCGCAGCTGAGAGTTCCGCCTCGTTGAACGAACCGAGCCCAACAGGGCCATTTGCAGTCACCGCCGATGGTGTAAGGGACGATGACGGCAGCGAATGAATGCCGGTGGCAGTGGATGATCCGCCAGCGGCCGCAGCAGCAGCTACCGCACGGAAGAATGAGTCCGACAGATGCTCAGTCTCGAGATCCGCCATCGTCAGCGCACGATGGTGGTGGCTGTAACCATCGTTGTTGTCTGCCATCATGTCAGTGTGTACCGCTGCCTGCTGCTCAAACTCGTCTAGCGACCGCAGGCCGTCCAGCACCGCTTGCGTGGTAATCACGCCCTCTTTTTCGCCTTCATCTGCTGCACCAGAATACTCGGGCTCCTCCAGCGATCCCAGCAGATCTGCTAGCATGTCTGCGTCAACTCGTCGGGCGGCCAAGGGAAATGCGCCTCCTCCGCCGCCGCCTAGGCTTTTGCTTCTACTGATGCTGGTGATGCTGTTTACGGCGGTAGTGGTATCGGGTGTGTCTTCATTTGCGCTCATTGCTGCCGAGCTCGGTGGTGGAGCTGGCGGTCGTGAAGTCTGCGGCAAACTGCCGGTCCGAGCCCACATTTTTTGCAAGAGAAGAAAAATAGAAATATAAGGCTTTTTACACACAAAAGTAGATGGGCAAACCTCTTTGAGAATAAAATTAAAAAAGTAAATAAAAGAAGTAACTGGAAAGAAATGAGAATATGAATTCTCAATTGTTTACATTGAGCTGCAAAAAAAATTTTTTTATGATGCTTTTTTATTCTTTCGTTTTTTTTGGTTCCCATTTCAGAGCTCTAGAAAATGGCTCTGATGAAATTGTATGCTACCAGGCTAAATGCGGTGACTAGTCAAACAAAATCCTCCGCTCTCCCTTTTTCAGACTTTTTATGCTTGAACGTGAAAATAAGCCACCCTTTAATTTCCCACCCTTTCTTCTTCACATGTATATTATTCATAGAGTTTCGTTATCTTTTTTTTATTTATTTTGTACACTGCCTTTTTAATGACTAAAAGTATTATCGTTTGTATTTGAATTACCAAGAGTAAAGAAAAGAGAAAGAATGCCGCAACAGCTGGAGGTAGCGTTCCGACCACTACGGTCCTGTCACGTCAACCTGCCGCCGCACTGGGTAGCGGCGCTGTCAGGGCAGCCGGCAAGCAAGGTAAGCCAGTTTTATTTGTAAGCAGGACGAGCAAAGAAGCCATCAAAACGGGTAGCAACTTGATCTAATTAGGACTGGGGTGCCAATGGAGGATAAGCGATTGTGTAGGGAGGATACATGGTCCTCAAGCTCGGATGGGGCGCGCAGAACACAGCGTACGTGACATGGGCGGGCGGGGCATCGCGGGGCGACAGCAAGGAGAAGCTGGAAATCGACAGCGTGTACGGCAAGCAGCTGGGGATCCCCGCGGAACCCACGGCAGCTAACAGCGTGAGCGTGGAGTATGTGGCCGGCGTGGGTACGTGTACGGCGGCTTCGGTTGAGCCGGCCGGGTTTGACGATTGGGAGGTTCTGGAAGCCAATGCCGGCGCTGTGGAGGCCAGACTGCTGCGCCAGGCGCGCGTGGTGGTCCCTGGACAGCCGATTGTCTTCTGGCTGGATGCGTCGGCCTCTGTCTGCTTGATTCCATCGCAAATCACCCCTGATCCTTCATCCGCCGGTGGTTCCCATCGGTGCGCGTTGCTGGATAATGACACCGAGATCATTGTTGCTCCCAAGGTGCGAGCCCACAGCGCAGATGGCGCTAGGAGACAGCAGCTGGTGGCACCGGACGACCAAATGTCCCGCGATCGCCACCCGCGACTCGTCATCCATTGTTTGCGCGCTGCGGAGTTGGCACACGCTGACGGGGCGGCGGATTTCGGCACGCTGTACGTGGCAGCGGGGTCTGCGCTTGCCAAGGATGCTGACAAGGGAGCTGGCGTGGTACGGATTGGCAAAATAGCGGCAGATTCCAGTAGCGCCATTGACAATCAAAGCGCGGGGCCGTGGATCTGCCGTCTGGGCGTATCTACAACGATCCAGCCCGGTGTTCTGTGCGCAACGCCAGCAACACTACGGGCTGCCGGGGTTGCGAGTGGCCAGCTAGTGCGCGCGCAGGCCGTCAGCGTCCCTGTGGAGAAACCAAATGTTCTGACGTTTGCAATGTTTGCCGGCCAAGGAAATGAAGCGCGCGTGGAAGACGATGATGTTGCTGTTGTGCGCAGGGCGTTGGCGCAGGTTCTGGACACGCAGCCGGTTGTTGTGCTGAATGTCGGGGCATCGATTCCGGCGTCGGCAGCACCCGATGCACGCCTTCTGGCCAGAGTTGTTTCGTACACCGCCAGCGACAGACATTCTGATTCTCCGGCAGTCTCCCCCGAAGAGGTGCCGCTTCGCATAGATTGCCGCTCGCTTCCGTTGCTGCAGATCGAGTGCGAGGAAACCAACGCTGCTGGAATGGATGTGGGTAGTGCGCACGGGGAACTGGCCGGTATTGACAGTTTTCTCGCATCCGCATGGACCAGCATTCTTGGATCGCTGACCACTGCAGGCAGCGGCGGCGTGCTAGTGTGCGGACGCCGCGGATCGGGCAAGACGAGCATTGCACGGTATCTAGAGAAGCGGGTGTCGGCGTACCGGGGCCAGCTGGTGTACAGCCGCCACGTTGACTGCACATCGTTGGCAATGGATGCGCGGGGCGACAAGATCCGCGAATCGGTGCGCACAATAGTCGCCGATGCGCTGATGCACCAGCTCACGCTGCTGGTGCTCGACGATCTCGACGCCCTGGCGCCCGCCGAAACAGAGCAGGGCGACTCGCGCCGGCTGCGCAGGATAGTCGACGCGCTCGTAACGGCACTTGATCCGGGCGACGGTCGGCGTGTGGTGGTGCTGGCCACAGCCTCCTCTCGGTCGAGTGTGCATCCGCGGCTGTTCGATGCATCGGTGCTCGGCGACGTGCTCGAGATCCCGGCACCGGGCCGTGCGGAGCGCGAACTGGTTCTAGCGGCCATTGCGCGAGAAAGCGCCACGCCGCTCGATGCGGAGGATGCAAGCCTTGCGGCAGTCTCGTACATGACCGAGGGCTACATGCCGGCCGATCTCAGCGCGCTGTACGAGCGCGCAGCTCACGAGGCAACGATGCGCGTTCTCTCAGCGGACACCGATGGATCTGAGACTCGAGTAGATGTGCGGCATGCGGACATTGAGCGCGCGATATCCGGGTTCCGGCCACGCTCTTTGCGCGGGGTGCAGCTGCAGGCATCGCAGACGCGGTGGGCCGACATTGGCGGGCTGCAGGATACACGGAGACTGCTGCGCGAAACCCTCGAACTCCCCTCGCGCTACGCCGCGGTGTTTGCCACTAGTCCGCTGCGGCTGCGCTCGGGCATCCTGCTGTACGGATACCCAGGGTGCGGCAAGACGCTGTTGGCGTCGGCAGTGGCACGTGAGTGCGGGCTCAACTTTATCGGATGCAAGGGTCCCGAGCTTCTGTCAAAGTACATCGGCTCGTCGGAGCAAGCCGTGCGCGACCTGTTTGCCCGCGCCGTTGCCGCAGCACCATGCGTGCTGTTCTTTGACGAGTTCGAGTCGCTGGCCCCGCGTCGCGGCCACGATAACACGGGAGTCACCGACCGCGTAGTCAACCAGTTTCTGACCGAGATGGACGGCGCCGAGGGACTCACTGGCGTTTATGTGCTGGCGGCAACCAGTCGCCCCGACCTGATCGATCCGGCGCTGCTGCGTCCCGGGCGGCTGGACAAGGCGCTACTGTGCGCGATGCCCGACGCCGAGGACCGTGCGGATATCCTGCGACGTCTGGCGCGGCGACTCCGCGTGGCCCCCGACGTTGATTGGCGCGCGTTGGCCGATGCCGCCGACGGGTTCTCGGGCGCCGATCTCCAGGCGCTTGTGTACAATGCGTTTCTCGAATCCGTCCACGCAATGCCGTCTCCTGCCGATGCCACAACTGGAGCTGGCAATGCAGAAGATCCGAGGCTTCCCTATTTCGAGATCCTCTCGTCACTGCATGGCACCAATCATAAATCACCCGCCGGTGCCGAGGAGCGCGCACGGATCGCAGACAGGCTGCTGCGGCTGGTGCGCATGTCCTCGGATGACGGATCAGTCCCTGCCGGTACTTCTGTATCGGCGACGACGGCAGCGCCTGAACCGCCAACCGTTGCGATGCGCTTCTTCACCGATGCCCTGGCATACACGCACCCGTCAATGGCAGCCGCCGACCGTCTCCGTCTGGACTCGATATACCGCAGCTTTATGGATGGCAAGAAAGGAGGCAGCAGCACGCAGAAGCAGCCTATAGAGCAGCGGGCCACGCTAGCCTAGCCAAAAACACCAGCGTTTCACCAGTTTTCCCACTATCGTTTTCTTTTTTTTTCGAAATGAATATATATTTCTATTTACGAAGAAACCGTTAAACATCCTACTCTCTTATTTCCCTTCTCTCTGCAGCCTGGCAACATACGTCTGCGCCACCACGTCCCAACTAGCCAAGTACTTGTCAACGCACCGCGACACGCTGTCCTGCTCGGCGCGGGTGAACGATGCGCCGGGTGCGGGGACGCTCATTTTGAAGCACGCGTCGTTGACCCTGCGGATCAGCTCCTGCGCATTGGCCATCGCTATGCTCTGCCGCACGCCCTGCTTCACCTGCTCGATGTTCTGCGCCGTGATGCCCTCGTCCAGTTTGAGCGACTGGTTGCTCTCCAGCGATGAAAACGGATCCATTCCCTCTTGTAATTCCAGCTTGTTCCCGTTTGGGTATAAAATAGAGCAAATAAGAGTGCGAATTGTGAATAAAGCAAAGCAATAAAAGGGATTTGAAAAAGAATAGATAAAAAACATACAATGGCACTAGCTGAAAATCTGATCCTAATTCCACAAAAATCAAATCGTGTGCGGTGGGATTAAAAGTGTATGAAAAAGGTAATCCGGTTAACGCTATATTACAATCCCTGCTTTCATCTCTTTTTTTATCACTACTCATCGGCTCTCCGGAGGACAAGCAATATCCGACCAATGCACCAATACATGCTGAATGCGCTCCCGAAAAAGTCCGCACATTGCGTTAGTCAACAGTGTATGCCTTGAGTGTAAGAACAAATGGAGTATTGTAATAAATCTGTATTTCAACTAAAACGCGGGAAATTGCCTGCTGAAACTATTCCAACTTCAAGCTCCGCCTGCCTCTTATAAGGCTGGCAGGTCGTAGCAACCTCAGGTCGTAGCTACTAGGACAGATCCTACACCGGTGTCAGTTATGCACCTTTTTTCCAAAAAATTTGATTTATTATCAATTGAGTATGTTGGGTTTGCATCTTAAGCTCCAACTTTTGCCGACTGGAGTCATACTAGCAAACAAAAAGTTTATGATAAAGAAACGCAGTGATGGCAGCTTAGACTGCCTGCATTAAAAATATGTCCTTGGATAGACTGTAAAGCAACGTTTTGAAAAAAAGGGCAATGGTCAACTTGTCTGGTTGACTGGCTCCGCCTGGTTCAAACTGAAACCAGGAGGTGTCGACATTGAGCCAGCCTTCCTGAAAAGAGTTGCTTGAGTGGCTATGCGCAGCATAGAAATCGTGAATAATACGTTCTAACACTATCTTCCTCCAGCGTGCAAACATTGCTTGAGACGTTAGTATCGAGTTGTTCAGGACTGCTTCTGTGTGAGCGCGGAAAATCTCCCACACCGCTAGCCCATGTCAGTTATGCACCTGTTAATTACCATATCTGTATTCGCAATTGCTGATTAACGCTGCATGCCAGCTTTGTGACAGTTTGCTTCCACCGCACATCGCTGCTTTTATTCTTGCAACATTTTGGCTATTTAAGGTGATAAAACCAATGCCAAAAGTGGTGAAGTGGTGTCTTTTTCAAAATTTTTCCTTTTTTTCCTCTTAATAAACAACCCATTAGAACTCACTACGTGAGTTACTCTACCATGTTGCAACAACATGAATAATGATTGGCCGATAATGGTTTGGTTATTTAGAGATGAGGTTTGTGTTTGGGGCCAGATAAACTTATTCAACAGTAAATTATAACTTTTGCGCAACTGTATTATGTACCCAAAGTTGGGACCAGACAATCGTAGTCAAAAAGAAAATTCAGTCAGCAAGACGGTAGTCCGATAGAAACTTTTGACTATATCACGATAAGCTCCTGATATTTATTAGAGCTTGTATTATGATATATGCGAGATAAATATTAGCATTTAGTTAGGTTTCGATAATATAAAAGCAGCAGGTTGCGTTCACAATAAATGGAGTAACTGTAGTTCCATTTCAAAAACTCTTATAATTACAAAATTAGCACAACATTAGAGGTGCTCGGCGGTAAGCTCTGACGATTGACTAATAGTCTTTTTTTCCATAGAAAATTCCTTTTTCCGCAGTGATCATGAATTTGATTTCGAGATGTGGCAGTCCCCGCTTGTTTTGTACTAAAAAAAATCAACAACGACTAACAGAAAAATAAAATAAAGTAAACAACCTCTTTTGTCTTGCAAGAAATTATTTATTGTTTCTAGTAGTCCTCATACCCTTTTTCTCATAAAATTATTTTGTACTTTTTATTCGAATTCCATTCTTTGTAGCTGACATACAACAAAAGCACGAAGATGGAGCAAACAGATGCGACACGGAGCCAAGACACAGACCCCATTGACAAGTTGGTTAATGCAATCAACGCCTTGGTCGCTGCACAAAAAGAGCAAGGTGACAGGATAGACGCAGCAGTCAACAGTCTAGTCGTTGCGCAAAAAGAGCAAGCAAGAGAGCAGACTGCACGTGATGAACAGCGAGCAAGAGAGCAAACGCTGCGCGATGCTAACTTGAACTCCAGACTCGACCAAATTGCACATCGTCTTGATCGTCAGAGTCGAGCATCAATATCGCAGCCAATGCTGTCGCCATCACGATTGCCTTTGCGCATGTCTGCGCCGCGTTTCGACATTAACAATAGCACCCACCCGGTAAGCATTTGTTCTATGCAATACGACCTGTTGTTTTAAGTATTGTACATGTAATTGATATTTAATCTCTGGCTGTTTACGTATATAGGCGGCCAACTACCAAGGGATAACGACAAGCCAATCTGCCAGAAAGAATAGCAGCGGCCGCAGTACAGGCCAGTGTAAGTATAATTCACAAACAGTTGTTTTCGCGACCATTTTTAATGTAGGCTAGTCTAGCCATCTATCTAGGTTACTAACTCCATTGTTTACTATTTGAGCCCACGCATACTGTGGAGAATGTGTAGCTGTCGAATCGACTACGCAGAAAGCACAAAGAAAGCTCCTCACTGTATCCTCTGTGGAATACGCACGACTCGCCAAGGAAAATGAGGATAATGTGCACCATGGTTCAGTAGATGACATATTGGCATACCTCGGAGACGACTGGATGGCAGCATGGGGCAAAGCGCAAAACGACACAGGTGCGTTTAGCCAGGCCAACATGGATCGGATTATAATCGATTATAATGCGCGAGCTGAATCGAGCCGAGGTAGAGGACACCTATCAGAAGACAAGATCCAGACACGGACGGATGCGCTTGTCAGTTCGGTTCAGGACATGCTGACCGTGTTCTCAGGTGGCGAGCTCGAACTGCGCTGGATGGATACACATAGAAGTACCATCCAGACACTCGGAAGAGCCGCTCGGAAACCTGACGGGGTTTTCTACCTTAGAAAATCGGGCGCCTCCCCTCATTGGCCCTTTGTTGCAGTACCAGTCGAGGTAAAAAGCAGCAAGGTCGGGTCCCAAGATAGCGTCCTCAATGGACAACTCATCTGGAGTTACATTGATATGGCTAGGGACCAGCCAAGACGCTTTATCTTGGGACTTTCAATATCGAAGGGAGGCGAGCTCCATGCGCAGATATGCATGCCGAATGGAGTGCTTTCTGCCTGGATTGGCAGCCTGCCTACTCCTGCAGACCGCGTAATAGCCATGTCCGATGCTCAAAAGGACGCAGTGAGATTTCTTATTCTGATCTTCCAGCTACTTCCGAATGACTATGGTTACTTGGTGCGCAAACCTCGGGGAATTCATGAAGCATTCAGTCTGTCCGATATTCCAGGCCTTTCTTTGGATGGCATCGACGAAGAACATAGGGGCTCAACGATTGCTATACAGCAGGTTACAGCCAAAGGTGGGCGGCGTGAAGCTATTACTGGCCCGCGGTCGTGGGTTTTCCCGGTAAATGTTGTCAGCCCAAGCGCCAAAAACAGCAGCAAACACTATATGCTCAAGTTTCATTGGTACTATGCAGGAAAGTCGGAAGCCAAGATCCACGAGCAGGTTCAGACGCTTGGAGCTCCTTATGTGCCCAATCTCATTTTTGCTTCCTCGATCGATGACAAAACCCACATCAACAGCGACGTGCAGACTATTGGCGGTGAGGTTCTTCTTATGGAATATGCAGGAAAGAGTGTATCGTCGTTGTTTTGCCCCTCAAAAAGCATATCCGTGTCGAGGGTAGCCGATGTTTTTGCAGGATATGTACATACTCTTCTGGCCGCAAACGAAGGTAACGAATCGGTGTTTGTATTGCACCGAGACATATCAGAGAACAACCTGCTGGTGCGTGATGGAGCGACACCGTTTATCATCGACTGGGGCTGTGGCATTGTTGCTACCAAGGGCAAGAGCCGCATGACATCTGTTAATTCGATGGTGGGAACGGCAGTATTCATGGGCTTGCGTGTTCTGAAACAGTTCAGCCAGCGTTCATTTGTTGATGACCTGGAATCTGTGTTTCTGGTATTTGCACTTTGTGTGTGGGAAAGGTACGGCTCCAAAACATCTCTTTACAAGGGCCTGTGGGAGAGCAATGACGATACCCAGAACGTTATTACTTCACGCTGCTTCTGGCTGTCATCAGAATTATCATTCGTATCTGAAATGAAGTTGTCTAATTGTCCAAGGAAGCTTGAGATTCTTGCTACCGATCTATACAACCTCATATTTCCAACTGGAATCAGCGCATATGAACTTATCCAAGAAGACGGCGATGATCCACGAATGGATAAGATTGATCCAGCCAATCTTTTCACAATTTTCAAAACAGCAGTTGAGCAAGGCACCGATTCTGCTATATATACAGACGACACATTAAAGCACATTCATGCTTTGGGCAGATATGTGAACACTATCGGTGATAGCCATAATAGCAACAGCAACCAGGAACCATCAGCACTTAAGATAAAGAGGAATGTAGACCAATCAAGCCCTACCAGTCCTACAAATAAGAAGCAACGGCGGTAGTTTTGTGTCTTTAACATGTTGGTTCATATATTTTTTGAAGGTGACAACATTTTATAGTAAAAGAGGAAATGTAGTATAAAAGTGATGATAACTGCTGCGCCTGTGATGGGTGGGCAGTTGAAGAGCAAAGGGCATGGCTGGAATTGGACAAGTCCGGTTTAAATGTTTGGTAAAATAACTCAGCTGGATGCTACGCTGGTTTCTTATAAAAAAAAAGCATCCTGCCATTTTTGTTGTATACTTGTGTAAAAGTCGTAGACAATATTTTCTGGCGCCGCCTGAAAAGAGAAATTTATTGTTATTATTCCATCATGAACCCACTCCTCTTTTATGTGTCTGCCCTGCCTGATACACCGAACCTCGTTGTCTTTTCTTCTTGT
This sequence comes from Coemansia sp. BCRC 34490, assembly GCA_027579215.1. Classification (NCBI taxonomy): domain Eukaryota; kingdom Fungi; phylum Kickxellomycota; class Kickxellomycetes; order Kickxellales; family Kickxellaceae; genus Coemansia; species Coemansia sp. BCRC 34490. The sequence goes on along the minus strand of JANBUF010000006.1, from coordinate 5,628 downwards.
TTATTCGACGGTTAGGCAGAAGACTAACAAGGGCATTGGGTTACCCTCCCACCGTCGACCCTAGGAACGGTAGCATCTTTCACACGAGGGTTTTTTCAAGGAGGAAATTTTCTATGGTAATTACGTAACGCTTCTTTTTATACAATAGTATGCAGTATTCTGAAAATAAAACAACAGAGCGGGGTTGAAGAGGCTCTAACCTAATACCTTTCGTTAGCCTTCTTGCTAACCGTCAAAATAAAATGGCACTAGCTGAAAATCTGATCCTAATTCCACAATAATCAAATCGTGTGCGGTGGGATTAAAAGTGTATGAAAAGGTAATCCGGTTAACGCTATATTACAATCCCTGCTTTCATCTCTTTTTTTATCACTACTCATCGGCTCTCCGGAGGACAAGCAATATCCGACCAATGCACCAATACATGCTGAATGCGCTCCCGAAAAAGTCCGCACATTGCGTTAGTCAACAGTGTATGCCTTGAGTGCAAGAACAAATGGAGCATTGTAATATATAAAAAGCCATTTTTCCTATTGATTTGCTGCAGCGTGTCTTGCTTGCTCAAGAAAAGAAAGCGTGGCGGATAATTAAAAAAAATAGAGTGAGTACCTGGTTGATTTCTACTTCATATCTGGTGGGTTCTTCTCTCCTTTTTCTTCAGATTCTCCACCTTTTTTTCTATTTTTTCCTTATTGCCTATATTATTCTGTTCATACAAATTCCATTATTCTCCACGTTCATTTCCAGACCTGACCTACTGAACTCACGAGGAGGAGAGACCAAGATGAGCGATATCCTTCTCAGCCCAAGCGCGCTGGGCCTGGCAGCAGCGGGCGTAGCGCTGGGGGTATACAAGTACCGGCAGTACATGGACGGATGCCGCATCCGCATCGTGACAAGCGAGGCCAAGACGTCAGCAGTGATTGTGCGGCGGACGGGAGACGAAGACAAGGAGGAAACAACTTCGCTGCGCGACATTCTGTACAACGAGTGTCCGCTGCTGACGGATCCGGAGCAGGCGGTGATGGTGCCGACGCCGTACCTGGCAACAGGGCTGCTGCAGACGATCTTCGCGACAATGCGGATCAGACGGCGCGACAGCAGCAGCGACGTGGCGTACACGCGGGAGCTGCTGACGATGGACGACGGCGCCACGGTGTCGCTCGACTGGTGCGCCGCCGAGTGCGCGGAGAACGCGCCAATCGTGCTGGTGATGTCGGGGGTTGGCGGATCGTCACAGGAGCACCATATTCGCGCGCTGGCGAAGACGCTGACGCGGGCGGATGGTCCGAAGGCGCTGGGCGCGCGCGTTGTGGTGGTCAACCACCGCGGCACGGCGGGAACGCCGATTACGGCGCCGCGGCCATACGACGTCGGCTTCACAGGCGACCTGCGCGCAGCAGTGGCGCACATCCGCCAGACGAATCCAGGCGCCGCGATCGCGGGCGTCGGGTTCTCGATGGGCGCCAACATCATGACAAAGTACGCGGGCGAGGAGGCCGCGGCGTGTCCGCTGGCCTGCGTGGTTGCCGTGTGCTGTCCGTTCGATATCACGGTGTCTGGCCCCGCAATGGACGAGAGCAACCTGCTCAACAACCACGTGTTCCAGCCGGCGGTGATGGGAACGCTGATGCGCGCGCTGCGGCGTGCCGACCACCTTGATCTGAACGCCGAGTGGGACCTGGATCTGCCCAAGATCCGCGCCGCGCGCCGCCTGAGCCAGCTCGAGGACGAGCTGCTGGTCAAGGTCAACGGGTACCGCGACCGTGCCGAGTACTACGCGCGGTCAAGCAGCGCGCGCGTCGTCGACCGCGTTGCCGTGCCGCTGCTGGCAATCAACTCGCTCGACGACAGAATCACGCCGCCGCAGGGGATCCCTGTTGCCAAGATCGCTGCCAATCCGCACACTGCGCTGGCGCTGGTTCCGCACGGCGGCCATCTGGGCTTCCTCACCGGCGTGCCGCCCACGATCTGGTTTGTTAAGCCGATCGAGGAGTTCCTCGCGGCTATCCTTGGATGAGAAAATGTATGTTAGATAATAGAATGGTGGTGGAACGAGAAAAGAAGAGCGAAAATGGGAAATCAGAATCACTGCGATGACTTGGCGATGACGTCCTCCGTGTAATCCCACAGCTTGTCCTGCATCTCGACGCTCTCTGCGGCCGGATGGATGGTCATCGGCAATGCGCGCGCGTACATCTGGCCCGTCACGCCCTCGGCGTCGGGAGACAGCGCCAGATAGATCGACGATAGTGCGCCGATCGTCGGATCGACAAACAGGGCGCGCTCCACGGAGTTCTTGAAGCCGGCGATGCGACTGCTGCCGACGTGGCGTGTCAGATTCGTAGCCACGACGCCCGGATGCACCACATTGGAGGTGACGCCGGTGCCCTGCAGCTTGCGCGCCAGCGCTGTGGAGAACAGAATGTTGGCCAGCTTCGAGTAGCCGTAGCTGCTGGTCCGGTCGTATTGGGAGTCGTCGGCAAGCGCGTCGTAGTCGATCTCGCGCAGCATGAAGGCGCCCAGCGACGCGACAGTGACGACACGCGCGCCGTTCCCGGCCTGCTTCAGCTGGTCCAGCAGTCCGGTCGTCAGCGCAAAGTGGCCCACGTGGTTGGTTCCGAACTGGAGCTCGATTCCGTCCTTCGTCTTCCCCAGCGGACACATCATCACGCCGGCGTTGTTGACCAGGATGCTGAGCGGCTTGTCGCGCGCCTTGAATCCGTCGACGAAGCCGCGCACGCTGGCCAGCGATGACAGATCCAGCTCCTGGAACTCGAACCGGCCCTCCAGCCCCGTCTGCCGCTCCAGCCGCTCTACCGCCTCCCGCCCGAGCTCCTCGTTTCTGCACGCCAGAATCGTGTGGTATCCGGCGCGCCCAATTGCCTTTGCCGTCTCAAACCCAATTCCGCAGTTCGCCCCCGTCACCACCGCCATCTGCTCGTTTTCCACGTAGTCGTCGCCGTTCGCCCGGCGCCGGTCCATCACGATCTTGTCCACCTGGCTGCTGGCCGACGGCATCGTGCGGTTGATCTTCGATCCCAGCCCATACAGCACGTCGCTGGTGAGCATTGCGTAGAACCCCGCCACCGTTGCGAACTTGCCCCTGGGCTGCGCGTACCCGCTTATTTTGCCCTCCACCGAGTTTGTCAGCGACTCTAGCCCCATTCTTATGTGTCTAAACGTAAAGAAGTATTCAAGCAAGGAGTATTGTTCGTTTTTAGGAAGCGAGCAAACAAATAAAACAATGTTGAAATGTAAAGTGAAAGAAAGGAGAAGAGAGAAATGGGGTGGGTGGAACAAACTTTTGTCGTTTTATGCTACTACTGCTGGATCTCCTAATGTTGACAAATAAGAAAGGATAGAATGTTCTGGGCCCACAAATCATTTCCCACACATTTGTTTTTGCTGCGAACGAACGAGTGATGGTGGTAGATGCCAATAATTTCCATAGCATATGCTGTATGCCTGCCTGTGTCTTGGCATTTTTGCTTCATTTTTTCTACGCCACCCGTCCGTGCTAATAAACCACTTTTCTTTATTTTGCTGAATTATTAATCCGACAAATCCCTTTTTCATCTTTCCGCAGATATCAATACAAGCGAGTGGGTGTTCGATTTATTCGGTTCTCTTCTCTGCACCCATGTGATGGGGCGGGGGAATGTGGATTTCCAGCACATGGCATTGCATTGCATGAGCAAAGAAAAGCGACAATTGTGTTCAGGTTTTTTCTTTTTATCTCTCTGGAAGCTTATGGTAAGACAGCTCTTGCTCCTTTGTTATGTAACATAAAGTTACAATGTTCAAACACACTTCCCTACCTGTTGGATAGACCATTGTTCTTCGGCAGTTTCTCGGGTTTAAGGTCCAGAAATAGAATCCGATTGTTGCTGATTGTTAGGTGTGGTGGTTTTTTTGCTTCGTCAGATTCTGGATATCCACTCATGGCCACATCGGCTACATTTCCTGAATTGCACAGATATGCGCAATTATGATTGCTTATCAAGCATCGATCCATATTTCCTTTTTAATTGTTTATTTAATAAGATGCCGAGTATCCATTCAAGAGACTTAGAATCCTAGCCAAGCCTTTCTTACCACCTGTATGTTTTCTAGATGCGGACAAGCCGCTCTGCTTTTGGATAAATTCGCTGGTTTCTTCTGCAAGTTCAAAGGGGATATACATTTTTTCCAACATGGGAATGCGCAGCATCAGGTAGTGCAAGATTGCCAGCTGGCTCTTTTGCGTTCGTCTGTCAGAATAGATAAAATGCATGTCCAGTCTTTTCAGTCCAGTGTTGAATGATTCTGGTCTTTGAAGCATGCAATTGTCCAAAAGTAGAGAAGGAGATGAAGGTACGGGCTGCTCGGTTTCAAAGTCTACAAAAACCTGGAGATGTTCCAAACCTGGCACTGTCTCCATTATCTCTATCACCGCACTTATGTGTTTGCACCTTCTTAGAAGTATTGTTGAGAGGTTCGCAACCCTTGCTACATTGCGGTCAGGATGGAACTCGTCATCACTGACTCCACGCAGCACGGTCTTCCGTTTTCCATGGTATCTTCCAAGAAACACGTTGATTGCATTTGCCACTTCAAATGCCACACTCGTTGCCTCCGCCGCTTCCATGGGCGGAAAGTAATCAACGTTTAGTTGAAGTACGTTAGGTTGCGGCAGCTCTGGCGTTCTTGATTGTGCCAGAAAGCCAAGATTTCCCGTTTTTACGCTTATTGTGACCGTGTCTAGATGTTGTGGAAAATCAGCGTTTCGCACAAAGAAATTTCTCCTGGCCCCGTGGTAACAGCTTAGGCCTAGCTTTTCTAGCATTGGAAAGCGCAGTGTCAAGCCGCCCGACACCGCCAACTCTGCAGGTTCGCTGTTGTCGTATGGGTCAAAGCCGACATTCAAGTATTTCAAACAGCCAGAGCTTATTACGTTGTTTTGCTGCTGACCATTATTGTCTTCGTTTCTGAAACAAGTCCATTGAAACCGGCGCGGAATGTTATTCAACGTTAGCCGAACCAGCGAATCAGCAACAACGCCAAACATATTACTTGCATCTGCAGGGTTATTCATACTCAAATTCAAACAAGCCAGTCTTTTTAAACTGTACGTTTGTGGCAGCGTAAAGTCCTTTCCAGTCTCAAGCTTGACTAGCTGGTGCTTGTAGGTCTCAATCAACGTTGTGTGTACAAGCTCTAACTGCGCACATGTTTCAATCTCGCCAAATACAAGGGTGTTGACGCTAGGCATTGTGCATTCAAATAGCCTGCCTAGCTGTGATATTACTACGGATCTGGTAAAGCTGTTGTTTTCATTTTCAACTTGCTCCAAATACTTAGCCTGTATATTAACTGATTTAATAGCACTCAACCTGTCCTTGTATCTAGACAATAGCATGTATAGTCGTTTGCAGAACAGCATGATGTCATCTGTAACTACATGCGCTTGAATGCTTAGTGACCGCATGTACTTGTGGCTACAGCCAGCTGTTACAAACGACAAGTTGGAGACCAGCTTGTATTTGCGAAAATCGTAGTTACCCTTTAGTGTGTCAACCAGCACCTCTCTGTTGACATAAGGACCAGCAACCATGCGCCAGCGTCGGTTTACGTGGAGCAGCGGGA
>JANBUF010000005.1:0-24359 GCA_027579215.1 Coemansia sp. BCRC 34490 | reverse complement strand
TTGTCGCCAAGGTATGGCATTGGGTTTGTAGCAGCGCCAATCACCAGCGTTGCATCCAACTGTATGTTACTGGCTGGTGTGCTTGTATATGTCTCTAACAGCCGCGTTACAGAATCATGGAGTGGCTGGGACGCTGGCGCATTCCGCAACATGTCTGCGTTCTACAGTCTAGCAATTCCCTCAGTTGTCACAACCTGTGCCAGCTGGGTTAGCTTTGAACTGCTTGGCATTGGCGCATCCTACTTTGGAGCTAACCAGCTTGCCGGAAGTGCAATTATGCTTAATGTACTGGTAATTGTTTATCGCGCGAGCACTGGTATCGGATTCGGCGCTAGTCCCCGCATTGGTAATCTAATTGGTGCTGCAAAGCCTCGCCAGGCACGTATATCGGCCAACGTAGCCTTGTTAGCAACAATGTTTACAACATCAACCGGCAGTTTGTTTATGGCATTGTACTGTGACTGGTGGATACCCATGTATACTGACAATCCTGATGTAGCTCACGAAACAACAAAGCTAGTTCCAGTTGCATGTGTACTCACAATAAGTGGCTGTCTAGGCAATGTCATGGCTGCAATTTTACGCGGGCTTGGACGCCAGAAAGTTAGTGCAAATTCATTTTTGTTTGGGTTTGGCGTATCAGCTCTGCCAGTTGCAATATATCTGGAATACATAAAACACACGGAATCAATTGGGCTTTGGTGGGGCACATGTGCGGGTGCCCTGTTTGCTCTGACAGTTCAAATTATCTATTTTTATTTCTTTATTGACTGGAAGGACGAAGTGCGCATTTGTCTTTTGCGGCTCAAGAACAACAGTGGCAGCACCACAGAGCCTAGCAGCTAAGAAGCATTTTTAAAAGTAAATTCTTGGTTACCCTTGAGTTTTGTGTGAATATTGATAAAGACCAAATAATCATCTAATAAATATACAGAAATAATCAGTTTAAATCAAAAAAGACTAGAGCCAAGTTTTGACGTAAAGTGTTCGTTAGCTTAAATTTTGATACCATGGCCTTTTAATATGTTTTTATGTATATGAGATTATCATATAAACGTGTAATCATGACTTTATCCTTATTTTTAGTCTTTTAAAATTTGGTTCTGCACAAAACGTGTATGCCTATTTAAAATTTAAATTATAAAGTTTCTGTATACTTTTAATATGCATTTATAATTTTTATGGCGGGTAAATGATGTATTGCTTAGAGCAAGATACGAAGACCTGAAATCAGCGTCCGATATTAATCAGCTCTAAAGATTAAATGTCACAAACTATACGAAGACCTGCAATCAATACTCAACATTTATTACTCCTAAAAATGATAATATAAATTTTTAAGACATACAGGATGATAAACGCCAAGGTATAAAATCAGCGGCTTGCCCGGTATGATAGTTTGAAAGTCTTCTTCATAGTTAATAACAAATCTTATTATTCTATTTGAAAGTCTCTTAAAACAAATGTAATTATGATGTAATTATGATGTAATTATATATTGCACTTACATAAAATAACAAGTGCTGCACTAGAAATTAAACCAAAATAACATGTTAAACAAAAAATTCTAGAGAGTATTCTTTTCAGTATATAAACGATTAAAAATTTTTGTATAAAACTTTTTATTTTTTGTTTTTGCTTACATTATCCATTATATTGACATATACGCTACAAAAAGTTGGCATTGAACACATTCTTCACACATAGCAGCTGAATATCTATTATGGACAGCAAAACTACAGGTGACATTGATAATTTTCTTAAAGAAATAAAAGGACATGTGTTAGTTATGGCCCCATTACCAAGGGCACGGGGCTTTGGATTTTATATTCAAGAAGTAGGAAATCCAGACAAAAGGGAATATTATTTACTAAGTTTATTACCATATGCATACCAAGCACGCGATAAGCACAATAAATCAAGACCTCTTCTTACAAAGAACTAGACTGAGGAAGGGAAGAAGCTTTGAGCATAATGTTTCTCTATTTATGATCAAGAACAAAACTAAAATAAACTAAGGAAAAGAAAGAAAGTAATAACTTGCGATGTCTCCGTCAGGGTATTTAACTGCCCTATTACTAGGCCAGCTGTAATCAAGGCTAAATTCCCTTATGACTTAATCTTCGCTAAAATCACGTGACAACGCAGATGTTATCACAAGCTGTAAACACAGCTAAAACGTGTGCCACAGATACAAGCGTGGCATCTCTGGTATATAACTAAGAAAACAAAACAAGGAGAAAAGCCTTATTGTCTAGAGTGATTAGGGCTACTAGTTGTTTTGCATGTATGGCATGCGACCTCTTTTAGACCCACCTGAACATAGGAAACACTTGCCCAGAAGAGTTAGTTTGTTTTTAATAAGATCAACAGCAACCAAATGCAATCTTCTAGTGGAATCCTTGGCAACATAATGCCACTTCTAAACAATAGAATGGAGGATTTCGAATCTGGAGGAAACTGGAAATTTGTACCCGCCACAGCAAATCAGCAGACACAAGTCAAGTCTAGGAGGGGCGACAATATGCTTGTGCAAAATAATGTAGAGCTTACAAAATTAGAGTGTAGCTTAATTGACCAGAGTAATGTTTTTGCTCATGTTATCAGAAGCTGAGCATCCACTTTGGAATCATTGAGTATAAACGACGGTCTTCTGTCAACCATTGAATATTTTATTTTTGACAAAGCAGACGAGCCAGTTGTTTATCCAAGACTAAGAAAGTTTATATTTCATAGTGACAGAAAATTAATTTCATGAGCAAAGCTTAGTGTAAACAAAAACCCAGTCTTGTTTCCAGCTTTACAATTTCTTCAATGGTACTCAAAGGATGTATTCGATGGCGACACACTATTTAGAGGCAACAGCAACACTTTGGAGTATTTGGATATTAGAACTGATATTGGTATAATAAGCATATTACAGAGATACGGGACGTTTTCTAATGGCAAGTATGGGCGCCTGAGCCATGCCTCTGTTTGTAACCTTATTGATGCTGGCAATGCTAAAAATGCCTATGACATGTTTGCAAGATTTGGAGCAAGCCTCATCACTCCAGCAACAAAGAACCTCTCGCTGTGTGGAAAAGGGCTGCATGGCTTTAACAAGATCTTGACAGAAACCCAGTATCTAGAGAACATTCAGATACTAAGTTTTACTAGAAACAACGGCACAATACGTGAGCTTATTATGCTTGTAAAGCTTTTGCCCAACATGTCAACTCTCAAGTGTGTACCCGGAAATATTGACTTTGAGTCTGATAGCTCTTAGTATACTACCTTTATTGACAATATCCACAAAGAAATCTATCCAATATGCCACCGTTTTAGACGTTGAAAGATTACAGAAGTCCATCGTTGTGAGATAAAGTCTCCAGTAGAGACAGCACTAGCGTTTGCCATTCTATGCACCGACTTTACTTTGGTATATGTTTCTTCGAGCATCAAAAAGGAATTTGACAAAAAAATTGAAGTTAATTGCAAGCGGGCAAAACAGCAAATACGTTGACAAAGTACGTTGTCTTCTCTGGATAACGGACCGATATAACTGATATTATAACCAATCCAGCAACACTCTCTATAATACATCAATTAGCTTTTTGTCCAACCGACTAGAATAAAAAGCATGCTAAATAATATTTATAAGAAAAGGCAATACTGTTACTAAAATAAACCTATAGCTTAGACTTTAAATATTGTAGTCGCACTTATCCACCAGACTCATCCAATGCTTGTCTTGTATAAGCTTGGCTGCAACATCCGTGGTTAATGTCATGACTATCTCATATCCACCACCTGCGCCTGGACGACATGGCATTATCAAAACTGAGTTTGGAAAAGAAAGAAGCGCTGGCCTCACAAGTATCGGAATGCTCATACCAAAATCAACATCGTAAGGGGCAAAAGAAACGTGGCTGCTTACCATTACCCTGTACTTGTATCCACTTAATCCCAGAATATGGTGGACATAGCCCTCCGGTTTTCTGTTTGCCAAATGTCCAAATTGGCAAATATACTCGGCATCGGTATTGTTCACAGCGTTTCGAATGTATCCTGAAACCCTGGAAAGTGCAGGCAAATCAGGATCTGCAGCGGCTAAGACTAAAGGCACAGTTGTTAATCTTGTAATTGCCATATTTCCCGTGTAATCAAACTCATCCGGCTGTGTTACACGTAGCCGTAGACTTACTGCAACTGATATCAGCGCTTCGTGTTGCTCCTCGGTTTCCTTGCCAAATATGTGCCGCATTATTGTAGGAATTGGCTTTGCCTGGGCTTCAATATTGGCTATTTGCGTACTTCGTATGATTAGTGAGGCAATAGCCGCCGTCAAAATGTCGTTTGTCGAGAGTCTTTGGCCTTTTGTTGCATTCTCCTTAATATCCGAGCAAAGTTTGCTAACCTTATCTTGGGATACATAAAAGTAGCATATCGTGCGCTTGTTTATTGAAGCCACTGCCTTGATAATCCTTCCACGCGTCTCTGGCGACAACCAGGCAATCCATTTTGAAACTGTAGTGTTTTTCTCCATCGAATTGGCTGTTACAGGGTCAATTCTATCTGTCTCTGCTCTCCAGTACTTTGAAATAAACTGTCGGTCATGGATGTATTGTCTCTCTGGCAAGAACTCTTTTCCTCCTTCGTTACAAGCCAGCAGCCATCTGTTTATCTCTGCCCAGCGTTTCACAAATAACGAATACCCCTGACAATCTACTAGACAATGCGGAACGCTAACAAACACGCATACATCACTATTACCCTGAAGTCTAATGACATGGGTTTCCGCAAGCTTTATCTTTCCGCTTCCAATGATTCCAGCAGGCGCTAAGACATCACAGGCATGGTCAAGGTTTTTGCCTAGAAGTTTGGTATTGAATCCAGCGTCCCTAATTGCATCAAAGCCAACATCACACGCTGAATCGGTGTATACTGGCAAATTTAGATTGTCCTTGCTTACTTGCACGTAAACCATGCCATTGGAATCGGTAGTCAAAGTATCCGCAAAAAGAGGAAACTCACAGAGTGTCTTGTAGAATGCCTGCTCCAATGTTGCTGCTGGCATAAAAGTACTCGGCGGCGTGCGTTCTTTATTCTCGTACCAGTAGTAGAAGGCAATGTTAGCTCCCGATGTTATCTTGTCAAACGCATCAAGATACACTTTCTGTGGCCTTATGGTCTTGATAAAGTCGTCCATGGTTGTAAATCAAGAATGATGGCTAAAGAATAATAAAAATAGAACGAGAAACAAGACATTATCTGATGTAGAATATGTTTATAGCTCAAGTGATTTACTATTACTATTTAAGCAAATATCTATCCAACTACACACTATAATTTAAAGCTTTTCCATTCTCTGTTTCTAAAGTTTCTATCTGAATACGTTAAATCCATTTTCCAAAATTTTGGACATTATTGTTTGACTAATCGTGGGAAGCAAGCCTCTCATTACAATAGTATCCAAAAAAGTTATCATAATAGAAAAATTGACGCCTTGGAGGCTGGCAAATGTAAATCACTAAAATAGATGTTTTAAAGCCTACCGAAATTTGGGATAGCGAAAACGAGGCTTTCAAATTAAAAAATGTTTTAAACATTATAGCAATGCGCATTCAATGCACAAATTAACGTCTTTAAAGACAGAAACCCCTTGCTAAAAGTCATCTATAGAGTTAGTAATAGCAAATGTGCAGTAGCTAATAACACATGCAATAGCCTAAACGCTGAGATGGCACTATCTTTTTCCAGGTTACAGATGAAATCCTCCTACAAATTACACAAGCAGTTTTTAAATATATACAATAGTCAGCCACTGCTGAAAAACAAAAAAAAAACCAAGCCAACAGATAATCAGTCACAGGAGATCAAGAGAACTCCCCCTTTTCTGCATTACAGATTCATGTTAAAATGCTTATTCTAGAGAATCTACGCCATCAGTAAACATTTCAAGCGAATAATTGTTTTTTTCCAGCCACTTTTACACGTATTCTGTTGCTAAAAGATAATACTTCTCTGGATGCATGCCTCAGTTGTTTTGTTATCTCTGTTGGTGAGAATGTTGTTTACCTCCCATGGAATTAAGACAAAGGATAGAGAATAGCGTCAAAAACGTTTCCCATTTGTCGATGAGAATGATCTTCTTTGGTGATGCCTACTCGTAGATGTTGGTAAAACTACGTCCTTGATCTGAAGTGGTTATCAGAAGACCAAAGCGGCTTGAATTTACGTCACTAGTAAAACGTCCTTGGCTCCAGCTTCAGTGAAGGGATAGGAAACCTCTAAAAATGGCAATCACAACAAAAAGAAGGCAGCGCTTGATTGACTTGATTGATTGAGCGTTGTTTTTGGCTGTGGAAAAAAAGTGTAATGTCGTCCATCCCTTTTCTTTTTCCTTCTTTTTAAACGTTTGCTCATCGTTTTAATTCTTCATCCTACTTTTAAATTCCTTCTTTTCAGGTTCGCATGTGCGTGTGTTTTATATGAATTCGTACTTTTAATATCAAGTGGGAAACGCAGTGCATGAAAAACTGATAATGCAACAGCAACAACCAAATCAACAAGGTAGGTTTCGTCGCATTGTAGAGCACAGCCTCTGGAGCAAATGCGATGAGGAGCAAGAGGTTAAACATTTTCTCATTTATTAAATTGCCCTTTGCTGGATGACTTTTCCAAAATTGACAAGGTGTAAATTGTAGTAATTCCGCCGCTAACGTTCATCCCAGCCGCAGACCTATTGTCGTACGCCAAGACATTCCAAAGCAATGTGGCAGGCGGCGAGTCAGCGCGTATCAGCGGGGACTCTGCACGGCGTGTGCTGATGCAATCGAAGCTGCCGGTCAGCGAGCTTGGGCGCATTTGGGAGCTATCGGACATTAGCCGCGTAGGAAGTCTATCGATGGCCGAGTTCATGCTGGCAATGTTTCTAGCTCAGTCACGCATACGTGGCAAAGCGTTGCCCGATGCGCTGCCGCCAAAGATTCGTGCAGAAGTGGAATCGTCCTCGGCTCCTGCTACGGTTAATACTGCCTCACAGATGATGCAGATGCAGATGCCTATCCCGCAGACGTTGCAGCCAATGCAAATGAGCATGCCGCAGCCTGTTCATTCGAACATGAATGTGAATATGCCGCGTCCGATGGCTCAAATGAACATGCAGCAGACAAATTTACCGTTGATGGTGCCGCAGAGTTTGCAGCGTCAGATGAGCACTCCAACGGCCGCAGATACAGCAGCAAGAGGAAACAATGAGGTTGAGTCTGTGCAAGAGTTTGCTACGCGGTACCCGGATATTGCGCCCAGCGGAGCAGGAGCAGCACCAGGAGCCCTGAGCAGCGTGAAGCAATCGTTTACGCAAAACATGCTGGGCACCCGAGCAGGCGAAAGCCAGCACCAATGGGGGATTGTGGGTGCGGAGCGAGCACAATACGAGGCAATATTCCGACGCTGGGATCCAGGGCATCGCGGAGTGCTGCGTGGCGACCAAGCGCGCGAGGTGTTTGCGCAGTCTGGCTTGTCGCAGCAAGAGCTGGCCAAGATATGGGGGCTTGCGGATATCAATAACCAAGGCGAACTGAATCTGAACGAGTTTAGTGTTGCCATGCACCTGATTTTCAGACGCCTGGCGGGTGCTCAGATTCCCGACACTTTGCCTGCCGACTTGGTTCCCCGGAGTAGCAAGGACTTTATGGACTCGCTCAACGACATGAAAGGCCAGCTTATGTTCAAGGACATAATTGCTGGCAAGTCGCAGACACCCGGCCGTTCTACGAGTAGTGCTATGCGGTCGTATACGGATGTTGGAGCAGCCAAATCCACGGTCGACGAGAACGATAATAATGATGACGAAGATGATCTGTACTCATACAGAAGCGCTAATCGTCGCCGCAACCACGGTGCAAGTGCATCAGCAACTGGACGCAATTCGGCCGAACCACGCTCATACACGCCGCAGTCGCCATCTGCAGGCACGCCAGGAGTGGCTGGCGCATCGACCATTGAGACCATCGATCGGTTGCGCCGAGACATCCGCCGCCGCAGGGACGAGGTTGCCGAAGCCAAGGCACGTGCTGAGCGGCGTAATAAGGAGCATGCGGAGTCGCGGGTGACGCTGCGGTGGCGGATCGATGACATCAAGCGTGAGATTGAGGATATCCACCGCTCCATGCCAATAGTTGTTGGTGATGACAGCAGCAGGTCTGGCGGCAGCGATAGGGCAAGCCATCTGGCAAAACGCGACCGCCTGGTTGCAAACATCAACGAGATGACTGCTGCGATGCCCGTGCTTGCCGATGAGTACAAGAAGCTTGCAGACGACCTGGTCCAGGCACGCAAGGAGGTGGCAGCCAAGCGCAACAGCAAGAGTTCTGCGTCATCGTCGTCAGCAGCGGCGGGTGCTTCAGACATGGAGTCACGTGCTGCCAGACTAGTCGCTGAGCGGATGGCTGCGCTTACTGGCCAGCCTATTGAGGAGCTTGGATCCTCGGACAATGGTCGGCTGGGCGATGAAATTGCAAAGGTTGAGAGCAAGCACAAGGAGAACCTCGATCGCATTGAGTCCGTTACCAGCGGCCTGGGCCATGTGAAGTCTGCCATGCGCGAGCTTCGACTGGGCGATTCGGCTGCTTATGCAGGTGCGGCCGATATCAGGAGCGAGGAGGTCAGGGAGCTGATGGATCGGCTCAAGCGCATTGAGCGCCCGACTGTGAAACCTGGAGTGACAGAGATGGTGCAGCAGAAACCTGCTACCTCGCCCACGCATGGTGCAGTTTCGGCGTTTTTGCCCGCAACTGCAACTGCAACTAATTCTGGGCCACAGTCGGTGGGCGCTGCCGCCAAGCCAGCGTCGGCTCCGTCTATCGCGGAGCGTCTGGCTAAGGCGAGCACTAAACAGGAACGTGACAGATTGCTGCAGGAAATGGCTGAAGAAAGGTTCCGCGAGCGCCAGAGTGCTCTGGGTCTTCCTGATAAGCAGCAGCCGGAGTCCAAGGAAGAACCAAGGGATGAGCGCAGGGTTGAAACCAGTGCTGTGTCGAGACCTGAGATGCAGGAACGCAAGGCACCAGTTTTGGCAGCCGGCAGGACCAATCCAGTTGGGCCTTCATCCGAGGCATCAATGTCTGCAGGAGCGGCAGTGGCAGCAACAGCGGCTGCGGCTGCGGCTGCAAGCAATCCATTTTCAAACCAGAACCAGGCACCACCACTTAAAGCGACAGCCGAGGCATCTGAGCCAGGAGACGCCGGCAACTACACATCGATTTTTGGCAACTCGTTGGAAATCGACTACAGCGACGACAGCTCCGAGGACGAGTGGGACCACGACGATAGTTCCGATGAAGGCGACGCCGAGAAGCCTGGCGCATCCGCTCCTTCTGGCAACGACCGTGGCGGGGATTCAGCAGAGTCTCCCGATAGCAGCGTCAGTTTCAACACTGCCTTTGCTAAACCGGCCGACGGTTTGCAGCCGAAAGAAGTATCTGCTGCTTCTCTTGACCAGGTTGACGAGAGCAATCCGTTTCTTGGACTGTTGGCTGCTGCTGCTGCCGCTGCCACTGCAACAACAGCAGCTAATACCGCTAATGCTACTAATGTTGCAGAGCCAGGTGGTGGTGACGATGGCAAGGATACTGCTAATACTGGCGCCGGCGCTGGCGCATCTGCTGTAACCACCAGCAGCGTGCTGGATTCCTTGTCTGCAGACTTTGAGCGCATTCGTGTGCGCGCTCTGTATCCTTACGCTGGCAGCAGCGCTGGTGGCGAGTTGGAAATTGAGACCGGACAGTTAATCGAAACGCGGCCGGTGCCAAGCGAGGATTCCGCTGAGGCATCTAGCGCGCACGCAGGCGACGGCTGGATGTACGGCGAGGTTCTTGCCGAGTCCGACGAAGAGGGCGGCGACGGCTGGCGTCCGGGCGGCAAGCGCGGCTGGTTCCCAAAGGAGTATGCAGAGACGCTTGGTGCGCCCGGATCCCGCGGCTGGAACAAGACAAAGGCCCTTTTTGGTACCGCAAAGTATGATTACCAGCCACAGCACGATGACGAGCTGAGCGTATCGCTTGGCGACAGGGTTCGTGTTGTTGATGGCGATGTGGCGGAGAGTTGGTGGAAAGTTCGGAAGATTACCGGGTCCAAGGAAACGGGTATGCTGCCGGCCATTTACATTGATCTGGACAAGAAGTGATTGTTCGTAGCTATTGCTGTTGTTCTTTATCATTTTATTCAAGATAATTAAAAAAAGTACTTTTAACGATGAAATAATGTGTTACGAGCTCCTTTGAAGCACAGACAGCAGATTGGGTGGAGGAGAGCAAACAGGAGACCGGAGATGGATCCTGTTGCAAGCAGAATTCTAGCAGTTTTTGCCCACTGCTCGTTATTATTGCTCGAGACTGCGTTCCAGCTCATTGCGTCCGTGCACAGTATGGCAAGAACAAGCATCGTGTTCATCCCCATGTAGAATGCACTGTTAAAGCGGACACACGCGTATCCTTCGTACGTACTGCCATTGAATATTTTGCCATGACAAGAGTCGCGCCACAGATAGAATAGACCAGCGAGCATTCCAAATATGACGATCACGTAGATGATGCTGGGCACGGGGTTCATTATGTTGCCCTGGAACCCGCATACGCCGCTGCCGCCTCCGTTATTCGTGCCATTATAAACCTGCGGATGCATCTGCCAGTAGAGCCCAATGACGCCGCCCATTGTCCCTATGGATATCAGATAAAAGAGACAGACGACAAAGTAGACCTTCTTAGGCGTAAGCCAGTTTGTTTTTGGGGTTTGCGTTTGTTGGCTGTTGCCGGCTACAGAATGTCCATTTCTTTGCGACTGATGATCATTTCCTGTATTATGTGTTGGCAATTGTTGGTTGTTTGTTGCATCTGCTACGCTTTGCACCCAGCTTCCAACATACTCGTCTATTGTATTCATATCATTATGTTCATTATTTCTGCGACCTGGACGTCCTCCGCTCATCATTAATATATTGTAATGTGCTAGGTATTAATATATAAATGTGTATTATGCAACAACAAAGTAAAAGAAAAATACAGACAATATTATTACTATAATTTATACGTTAATATACCGTTTTTGTTTGTTAAACAAAAAGCAATTTTAAGCAATTGCATATTAAACATTATAAAAGTAAAGACTAAGCTTTTGCTCTTTTAAACAGCTTTCATATAAAAGAAATCTTGTGAACAAACAATAAAGCATGACTTTTTTGTATAATAAATATTATTTCATGGAAAGAACTGTAAAGAGGATTTTAACAACTCTACAAAAATACAAACTAAAACAATACAGGTTAGGAAATTAAACGAATACTTTTATTTTGCAGAATATTAAAAATAAAAATATAGTATTTACAATCTATTTGTCGAAATTGAAGAAAGAAAAGAGTTCTAGTGCTAATAAAAATAAATCTATAATTGTAGTGCTGTAGCTTTGAATGGTTATTCAAATATCCAAAGCTGTGGTTATTGGCAGCTACAGCCTGCAATTGTTGTTCTTGAAATGCCCTTTATATTCTGTTTGCATGTTGGAGTAGTCTTGCCAAGAAATAAAGAAATATGTCAACAAAAGGCTCTTATTGCTAAGAAAAATAATAAAAGAGAAGCTTTGCTAAAAGATAATTTATTTAAGAGATCTTGTGAACAAAAATAATACATGGCATTTCATTTAGCATTTGAACAATAAACAATTAATAAGCGACCGAGACTGCCATTTTAATTAACTCACACCAGCATGACCAATAAACATTCCTTTTTCTTTTTTTTTCTTTCTTTCAACTGGTGTTAATTTCAATGTTCTTCAGATGCGGATACCGCGACTCCATCCGGCGAACAAAGGCGGCAGCATGGCCGAGATTGAGCCGACTTACCAGGATGTACTTTAATGAGCGGACGGAAAGCATCAGCCAGCAGGCGAGCGACAGTGCGGCTTGGTGCGAAAACAGGTCCACGTAGTTGCAGAGCACGATGCGTTGCAGACCAGTAGCCAGCTGTTCAGTGTCATTATCATCATCATCATCATTGGGACCATTTATTGCCCTTGTTAGTGTATCATTTACTGGGCCATCATCATTAACATTGCCATCATCGTTATCACCATTCATCATATCGTCTATCAACTTGATTATGTCGTCGAGAAGCAGGGAGGAAGCATCCGGCGTCATCATCATCATCCTGTCCTTTTCCTCCTCCTCCATCACTCGACGACCATCGGCGCCGGCGGAAGCAGCACAGCCAGGCGGCGCGGTCTGCACGGAGTAGCAGGCCAGGGAGGTCAGCTGCGGCTGGGCCCGGATGATGGCCACGAGCGCAGCAAGGCTCAGCGGCGCGTCGATGGTGAGCTCGGTGAGACGGGGCCACTGCGCCATCGAGCCGCCCGCCCGAGCCACCAGCACGCCGTCGACGCGCGGATCCGCCCGATCGCCGCCGCTGCCGCCGAACAGGCACAGGACGCCGGCGCCGTCCACCCGCAGGCCGGAGAACAGGCGGCCGAGCGCGGCAGCCAAGTCCCTCGTGGGCGCGGAGGAGCCGGTAGTAGCAGTGGTGGGAGTTTCTGCAACGGGCGTGCGCAGCGCGACAGTCAGGTCGCCAACGCGGGTGACCCGACCAGCGGCTACAAGCGCGGCCAGCGCACACGCGGCGCCGGGCGGGCCGTCGAGCGAGACGGAGGCAAGCGCGCCGCTGCGCGGGAACGAGGAGCACGCGAGGAGGCCGCCGTCGGCCGGGCATCTGGTGACAGCCAGGGTGCGGAGCGCGGGGAACGCGAGCCAGAACGGGCGACCGGCGCCGCTAGACAGGGCCGCACCGCGCCGGCGCCCAGCAGCAGACCTCCCGTCGCAGTGGTAGTCGGCGGTCACCACGGCATCGACGTCGATACCGGGAACCGCGTTGTAGTGCACGGCGAGGTGCTCGAGGCTGGCAAACGGGATGTCGCGGACGGCGCCCTCGCGCTCGTAGAAGCACTGCCAGCGGAAGCGCGGACTGATGCCGTCGAGGCACAGATGGCGCAGCCGCCGCGGCGCGATGTGCGGAACCAGCTGCCCGATGTACGGCCGCACCTGCAGATGCAGGAACGCCAGCTCGGAGCCCAGCGCCGGCGCCACGCACGACAGCGGGTAGTGCGCCTCGAGGCGGCGCAGGCGCGGCGCGCAGTGGAACGCGAGGCGGTCGGCGAAGCGGCAGAACGCCTCGCTGCTGTCGAGGCCCGTGACGCGCAGGCGCGCGACGCGCGGGAGGATGCCGGCGAAGGAGTCGGCGAGCGCGGCGGCATCGTCCATGGCGGCGGCATCGGCGACGGCGGCCGACGATGCAGCGTCGGGCGCTGCGTAGTCCGACGCCAGGTGGATGCGCAGCGCCTCGACGCGCGCCAGCGCCAGCGGCGCCAGCTGCTGCGCGACGCCGGCGAGGAACGGGAACAGGTAGGCGGGGCCGCGCAGGTTGACGCGCACCTCGCGCACCAGCGCGGCGGCGCCGTCGATGGCGGCCACGAGATTCGCGTTTGTGTGCCACGCCATCAGCGGCGGCACGCTGCTCTCGGCGCGGATGGCGCGGAATGCTGCGTCGTCGGCCTCGTCGTCCGAGTCGTTGGCGTCGGGCTCGATGCAGAACACGTACAGCTGCCGGTACACCGCGCCCATCGCCGCGCCGCGCCAGCATCCGCACACCTGCGCCAGCCGCAACGCCCGCCGCCAGTCGCCGTGCCACTCCAGCAGCGGCTGCGCGGCAAGCGCGAGCGCCGCGCGCAGGATGGAGGGCGGGAGGTCGTTGATGTGCATTGGCGCTGGGGGAAATAGCGATGAATGGATAGCAAAAATGTTGGAATTGATATACTAATAAAGCCCAAGCAGAAGGCGAGATGTGCGCAAAGAGAGAGAAAGAAAGAAAGAAGGAAAGAGGTAAGAACCCGCTAAAGAGGAGCCCCATCCGTTGCCTCACCCCATGAGCTGCTCTTTGCACAAAGAGCCATCCGCGTATCTGTCTAGCTGCTGGCACTAGTACGCTGGTCCAGATACTGCCGCCACGGCCGCACCTCCAGCGGCGTGGCCAGACTGCGCTGCGCCCAGCCAGCAGGCAGCGCCGCCAGCGCATCGACGAGCATCTCGGCGCACCGCGGGTCGTTGACGAGCGGGATGCCAAAGTCCACCGCCATGCGCCGCACCGCGTACGCCGCATCCGCCTTGCTCTCGGGGCGCCGGCGCGCCAGGCTGACGACCAGGTCGATGCCGCTCGCGCGCACCGCCTCGCGCAGCGTGCGGCGGTCGGCGTAGTCGAGGCTGACGACGCGCACGTCACCGCAGCTGCTTCCAAGGAGCCGGGCGGTTTCCGCCGAATCCGCCGCCACGGCGTAGCCGGCGTCGGCGAAGCAGCGCGCGACCTTCTGCGCAACGCGCGGGTCCGCCAGGTCGTCGGCGCCAAGCAGAACCGTCGACCCGGCGCGCGGCAGGCGGAACCCGTTCGTGGCCAGCAGCGCCGCCAGATACGCGGCCTCGGGCGAGCGCCCGAAGCAGGCGACCTCGCCGGTCGAAGACATCTCAACGCCCAGCTGCGGATCCGCGCCGGCCAGCCGCGTCCAGCTGAACTGCGGCACCTTGACCGCCGCAAACGGCCACGCCGCGCTCTCCTGCATCAGGTCGCGCGGCGGCGGCACGCCCTCGCCGACGATTGCGCGCGTCGCCGTGTCCACAAAGTCCGTGCCCAGCACCTTCGACACGAACGGGAACGACCGCGACGCGCGCAGGTTGCACTCGATGACCTTCAGCAGGGGCGGCGGCGGAGAAGCTCCGCACCCTGCAGCCCCGGCTTCCGGATCCGCCTGCATGATCACCTGCATGTTGAAGGGCCCCGAGATCGCAAACGCACGGGCCACCTTCTCGGCGATCTCGCGCACGCGCCGCAGCACGTCGCGCGGCAGCCGCGCCGGCGGCAGCACCAGCGACGCGTCGCCCGAGTGCACGCCGGCGTCCTCGATGTGCTCGCTGACGGCGTGCGTCAGCAGCGCGCCGCCGTGCGCAACCGCGTCGACGTCCAGCTCGCGCGCGCCCTGGATGAACTTGGTGACTACGACCGGGTGCTCGGGGCTGACGGACGCCGCCAGCTGCAGATGCGCCCGGAGCGCGTCGGCGTCGTGCGCGACATTCATCGCGGCGCCCGACAGCACGTACGACGGCCGCACCAGCACCGGGTACCCGACGTCGGCGGCGAAGCGCGCGGCGTCGTCGGCGCTGACGAGCTCCTTCCACGCCGGCTGGTCGACGCCGATGCGGTCGAGGATGCTGCTGAAGCGGTGGCGGTCCTCGGCCGCATCGATCATCTCGGCGCTGGTGCCAAGCACGTTGACGCTGCTGCGCTGCAGCCGGAGCGCAATGTTCTGCGGCAGCTGCCCGCCGACGCTGACCACCACGCCGCGCGCCTGCTCCAGCTCGTAGATGTCGCGCACGCGCTCGTAGCTCAGCTCGTCAAAGTACAGCCGGTCGCACTCGTCAAAGTCCGTCGACACCGTCTCCGGGTTGTAGTTGACCATGACGGTGCGGTGCCCGAGCTGCCGCAGCGCGCGGATCGCCGACACGCCGCACCAGTCGAACTCCACCGACGACCCGATGCGGTACACGCCCGAGCCAAGCACCATCGTGCCGTGCGCGTCAAACGCGACATCGTCCGTCGCCGCGTTGTACGTCGTGTACAGGTAGTTCGTCGGCGCCGGGAACTCGCCCGCCAGCGTGTCGATGCGCTTCACAAACGGCCGCAGCCCGAACTGGCCGCGCAGCGCACGCACCGCGTCCTCGCCGGCGCTGCCGCCGTCGCGCGTGACCAGCCGCGCTATCTGCGCGTCCGAGAAGCCCATGCGCTTCGCCATCTCCAGCTGCGCACGGCCCAGGTTCTGCAGCGTCACGTGCGGCGCCTTCAGCGCGTTGTGCACGGCGCAGATGTTCTCCAGCTTGTGCAGGAACCACATGTCGATGCGCGTCAGCTCGTGCAGCCGCTCCGCCGAGTATCCGCGCTCCAGCATCGCGTACGCCAGATGGAACAGCCGCCGGTCCGTCGGCGTGCGCAGCAGCTCCTCCAGCTCAGCAGCGTCCTCCGGCATGCACCCGGCCAGCGGCGCGAATCCGGCGAACGACGGATCCACCGACCGGATCGCCTTCTGCAGACTCTCCTCGAACGTGCGCCCAATCGCCATCACCTCGCCTACCGACTTCATGCACGACCCGATGTCGCGGCTCACGTGGTTGAACTTGCTGAGATCCCACCGCGGGATCTTGGTGACGATGTAGTCCAGACTCGGCTCGAAGCACGCCGTCGTGGTGGTTGTCACGCTGTTCTGCAGCTCCGGCAGCGTCCACCCGAGCCCGATCTTCGCTGCCACAAACGCCAGCGGATAACCCGTCGCCTTGGATGCCAGCGCCGAGCTGCGGCTCAGCCGGGCGTTCATCTCGATGACGCAGTACTCGAGGCTCTCCGGATTCAGCGCGTACTGCACATTGCACTCGCCAACCACGCCCATGTGCCGCACGATCTTGATCGCCGCGGTGCGCAGCATGTGGTACTCCTCGTCGCTCAGCGTCTGGCTGGGCGCAACAACGATCGAGTCGCCCGTGTGGATGCCCAGCGGATCAAAGTTCTCCATGTTGCACACCGTCACGCAGTTGTCCTGCGAGTCGCGCACCACCTCGTACTCCACCTCCTTCCACCCGCGCATCGACCGCTCCACCAGGATCTGCGGACTCAGCGCCAAGCTCTGGCTCGCCAGCGCCTGCAGCTCCGCCTCGCTGCCCGCGAATCCGGATCCCAGGCCGCCCAGCGCGTACGCCGACCGCACAATCACCGGGTACCCGATCTCCTGCGCCGCATCCAGCGCGTCGCGCACCGTGGTCACCGCCGTCGACTGCGCAACCGGGATTCCGATATCCTTGAGCGCCGACGCAAACAGATCGCGGTCCTCGGACAGCTCCAGCGTGCGCACCGAGGTTCCCAGCACACGCACGCCGAACTTCTCGAGCACGCCCATCTTCTCCAGCTGCACTCCGCAGTTGAGCGCCGTCTGTCCGCCGAACGCCAGCATGATCCCGTCGGGCCGCTCCTTCTCGATGATCTGCGCCAGATACTCGGGCGTCACCGGCGCAAAGTACACGTGCGTCGCCAGCTCGTGCGACGTCTGCACCGTGGCGATGTTCGGGTTCACCAGCACTGTCTCGATGTCAGACTCGCGCAGCGCCTTGATCGCCTGTGATCCGGAGTAATCAAACTCGCCGGCCTGCCCGATGCTCAGTCCGCCCGAGCCCACCACAAGCACCTTCTTCACGTCGATCTTGGCGCCCTTAGTCGCCAGCCGCGATGCCGTTGCCACTGCGTCGTTGGGCGGCGCAGTCGAGGAGTGCACCTGCGCGCCGCTGAATCCGCGGCGTCCCACGTACTGCGACGCAGACGCTCTCCTCGATGCTGGTGCTGCCGCGGCCACGCTGGGCAGCCTTGCTCCTCCCGCACGAAGCACCGCCGATGCCGCCGATCCGCCAGTGCACGCGCTCCAGTGGAGCTGCCGGCGGTTCTGTCCGTCTCCGCAGGCCTTTTGGAGCGACTGCACCGTCTGCACGCCTGCGACACGCCCGCTGCCTGCGGCTGACAGGATCGACTTTGAAACAATGGAACGAGCCCTGAGCATACTTTTTTTAAATCTTTCCTTCAATTTGCTCAGTGAATTACTAGGAGGAAAAAGGAAAGAGTGTATAATTAGATGATTGAAATAAAGGTGCTTAAAAGTGTTTTTTCTTCTTCTCAAGACAAAGCAAGGGGAGGGAGGAATGTGTTGATTTGATTATGATTTTTTATTTGGAAAGTGTTTTCTTTTTGTCGCTTGAGCTGTCCTCAGATCAACGTCTTCCAAACTTGATCGGCTATGTAATCGCAAGAGTTTTTCTCGCTGCAATGGTGATACATAAAGATAAGAGGAAGTGACGAGACAAGAAGAAAGGATCTAAATCGAGCTATAGAAAGCAGTGTATGAGGTTCTCTTTTACGAAAAGCCAAAGGGAAACAAATGTGTTTAGTTGTCAAAAGCGAAGCTGGATCAACTAAATGCTGGAGAGAAAGAGAGCGGGACGGCTTCCTATTTATAAGAAATGGGAGCAGGGAAAAGGAGATCGGTGGATGATGAGACTAAACGCTTTCTAAAGTTTTTATTTTTTTTCGTTCATGCATGAAAATTTTTTCTTATTTTTCCCAAGCAGGCAAAGAAAAAACAAAAGCCAGCGCCCGATACAATAAGTGCAATAGCTGATCCAATCACAATTATTGGCCTCTTGCCGAATGAGTCACAACCAGTGAGAGATTGGAGAATGAAAAAAAGAGAGAGGAACAGGAAACTGAAAGGGCTTGAAAAGGGATGGATGAGAGAAAAAAAAGCTGCAATTAGAAAATAAACAAAAAGACGTCTGATTTCTGAAATTCCCCCCTATTCCTTTCTCTCTATCTTCTTGCGGAAATTAATGAGCTTGCTAGGAAAATAAAGGTCAGTTGAGCAATTGAGAACCATCATGTCTCAATCTCTTTTCTCTCTTGCGCATATTCATTATTGCTGAGGTGAAATGAAGTGAAATTGCACATGGCTAGAAACGTAATTAGATATGACAAGCAGTCTATCTGTCTGCCGTTTTATTTGCATTTATGAAACAATTGCAGGTAACCATTACCAGCAAGAATAAAATCCCTTTTGAGATGGTGGAATGATAAGATAACTTTATTACACGCTCTCCTCCCTCCCACCTGATACATGCAGAAAACAAGAACAAAACACATTTTCATAACACTGCAATGTGTTGGCATTTGTCATCAAGTGACTTTTGACAATAAATGAGAGAGATTGGATTGCATCTTTTGAGACAAAAGGCCAGTACGCAACCATTTCAACTGATAAACGCATATGCCATGAAATCCACTGTAATTTGCAAAAAGTGTATTTTTTGGGAGAAACTATTTTGCACTCAGTTAGAGAAGCCAATTTGAGCTGGGCAAGGAGTTTGTTTGCATTGTTCATTAGGCGTTGTATGTAAATTACTGGTCAATCTGCAGTCTATATCTCAGCTATATTCAGAATTCTTTATCTATTACAAAGGACATAATTACAAACTGCTCTCCACGTGCTAGACTGGTGAAGAAAATAAATACTTTTATCGACGGTGTTTAAAAAGAAGATTGCCGTTGGGTTTTGGAGACCCCATTTTGAAAGCACGTTCACTAGACTTGAAGTGTTAATTGAAAACAAAAGTGGGCACACGGAATATTGGGCTCTGCTAGTTCCTACAATAATTTAATGTTTTGCTTAGTTTCATTTAAAAACAAGGAATTCAATTCCACATATCCAATATCATGTAGTTTTAACTTCACTAAATTGAATTCTTGCACACATACTAGAACTAGGACAGAATCTTTAAAAAGATTAAAAATAAAACTAAGAAAAAATTGAACGTAAAAAACCTAACTTGTAATGGGTGCTTCATAGAATTAGCAGTCTTTGGCTATCACTTCAATTTCTTTCCTCTCTTCTTATCCTGCGGCTTCGAATACTTTGAGTTTATCCTTTCTTCAGTTATGTTAACTATTTCAACTCCTGATGCATTTTTATTTGATAATGCTATCCTTTCAAGGAGAGCTCGTGCATCCTTTTCTCCATCTTCTTTTTCTGAAGGTGGCAGTTGTCCATAGTCAAGATTTTTTATATTAACCCTATTACCTACTATACACATAAATGGTAAATTATTATTATCCTTCCAATTTGAATCTCTCATGTCCATTGTTATCCATAAACCTGATTTTTTGGCCGCCTTTTGTTTTTGAATTAGCATACGTTCTGCTATATATAAAACGGCAGACCAAGGATAGGCATTCTTTTCGTCAATAAAAGATTTTTTTGGTTTGATAGAACCAGACATAGTTAACTTTGATAATTCAACAATTGCAAAAGTAGGGCTAGTTGTTTCAAGTGTTGTTAATATGTTGGGAGCTGCTATTAAAGTACTTTACTATAGCAGTTTAGCTAGCTTTATCAAGGCTTTTTAAAACCAAAATTATATTAAAAATATTGTTCAATATAGTAGATATAAAGCAACTGGTAAAAGGTAGTTGACAGAATTGACAAGAAAAAAATGAAATGCAAAAAGCTCTGGTTTAAAAACAAATGGAAACTGCAAAAGGAACAAGCTTATAAGGTCTTTCAATCTTGAAAGTATCAGTAAATAATTTATTTAGCCAGTGAAGATGACCACACTAACATAATGTGAACTGGAATATAGAAAATAACATTCAATGGACACTGTGGTTGCAGAAATGGATATCCTGTTATCACAGTGTAATTAGTAATATGACAAGTGCTGGCTTGCAAAAAATGAAAATTGCATAAAACAAGCTTATAAAGCATTTAAATTATACACGTTTCAGATGATGATTTATTTAATCAGTAATAATGATTACACTAATGTAATGCGACGTAACATATAAGAAATGGCATCCAATAAACACTGTAATTGCAGAAATGGATATCCTGTTATTACAGTGTAATATGTAATAGGATACGCACTGGACATTTATTACAGCTTATATTGCAGTGTACTTTGTAAAAACTGTTAGAATTTAATCGGTTTATCAAAATTTTTGAATTACTAAAAAAATGGTATTGTAAAGGTAATAAAACAATTTATAGTGGGTTTTCTATTTGACGATATTCAGAAACAAAAAATTTACACTGTGCATGCTTTTAATGAGACTTTATTACCATAAATTGCTTGAACCCTTGCACAGATGCTAGAAATGGAATAAAACTTTGAAAAGATAAAAAATAAAACTAAGAATAAAATTGAACATAGAAAACCTATCTTGTAATGGGTGCTTCACAGCATCAGTAATATTTTTGGCTATCCCAAATTATTTTTATTCTTATCTTGCTGCAGTCTTAATTACTTTGACTTTATCAGTTTCTTAGCTTTTGATAATAGTTCTTTTCTTGAAGCATTGGGAAACAATTTTTCTTGGTTCTCAAGGACAGCCCTTACCGTTCTTGTTCTTTCGTCTCTTACTGAAGTTGGCAGTCTGTCAAATTTAATTATTTTTATATTTGCTTTATTAGTTTTTATATCATACAGCCTGCTATCATCTCTATAATTCTTTATCCAACGTGAGTCACTTTTATCCAATGGCGCCCATAAATGCTTTTTAGCTGCTTTTTGATCTTTTCTCAGTTGATACTCTGCTAAATCATAAACATCCTGAATATAAAAGACGTGCTCTCTTTGATAAAAAAAATTATCCGGATCGAAAAAGACACCCATGGCAAACTTTAGCAATTCAAATATTACAGAAATAAGATTTGTTGATGCAAATGTTACAAATCTGCTAGAAGCTGTGGTTTAAATTTTTTACTTTTGTAGAATTGATAGATTTATCAAGCCTTTTTAAAACCAAGATTTTATTAAACCTAGTGTTCAGTATAGTTGATAAAAGCAATTGGTAAGAAATAGTTGACAGAATTTACAAAAAATGAAGAAAATGTAAAAAATGAAAAGCAATAATCACTAGCTTATAAACCAGTGAAAATTACAAAAAACAAGCTTATAACAATTTTCAATCTTTTAAGACCCAGAAAATAATTTATTTAACCAGTAAAGATGACCACACTCATAATGTGACATAAAATATAAGAAATAACATTCAATGGACACTGTGATTGCAGAAATGGATATTACGTTGTTACAGTGAAATTTGTAATAAGATATGTATTGGCTTATAAATAAATAAAATTACATAGAAACAAGCTTATAAGGCATTTAAATTTTACAAATTTCAGATAATAATTTGTTTAACCAGTAAAAAATAATTACACTCATATAATGTGACATGACACATAAGAAATGACATCTAATAAACAATGTAATTGCAGAAATGGATATCCTGTTATCACAGTGTAATATGTAATATGACAAGCACTAGACATTTATTACAGCTTATACGTCAGTGTACTTTGTGAAAACTGTTAGAATTTGATCATTTATTAAAATTTCAAAACTGCTAAAACTTAGTATTGCAAAAGCCAAAAAGCAAGCCATATTAAGTTTTCTAACTGGCCATGTAAAAACAATGTAATTTACTTTACTTGAACTATTAATGGGGGTTTTACAATTAATGGCTTAAGCTTTCTATGCTTGCAGAACAAAAGAGTAGAGAACTTGAAAAATGAAAACTAAAACAAAAATATAGAAAAAAAATTGTTAACAATAATTAATTACAACTATAAAACAAATTAATTGCATGCCCAAAATTGAAACCAGACGTTTGCAGCCATTAAGAGGGCTTGGTTATAAAAAGAATCTTAGAGTTTAACCGTATTAAATATTAGATTAAGTGCAGAAAATGTAGTTAAGCAAAGTAAAAGAAAACCTTCAGCTTGATCTAATTGTCAGAGTTTAATTCTAAGAAGAAACAAATGTGACATGGAAATTGTGGAAAGTGGGAAATGGCTTGGAAAAGGGAAATTATAATGTCCCAACAGATGTGAAATATATTGTTGTAGTATCCGTAAGCTCCCGGGCCAACTCGGGGCATCGTTATATTTTAATTTCTACTTTGTGCTGTGGGTTCAGGAAAACCGTAGAAAGTGCAATTATCATGCTTTAGCCAACAACAAATGCCCCTACCCTATCACCCATCCACACTAGCATCTTATGTTAGACTTTCTTTAGCGTTCCTTGTTAGCTTTTTTTATTCTCTACTCACTAAAATTATTGAGGCTCTGCTTGTAGACCCAACTTCTTTGATTTTGAAAATAAGATTTCAGAAATAAAAAAGATAAAGTGACATGGAAATCATGTGAATGAATCCATTAAGATATCTCATGTAATAATTTAGCTTTTCTTGACGATCAAAGTAAAGGGCGATCCTCAAATTTACTTTGAAACGTGTGTAACATACTCATTCAGCTGATATTTTTCTGATTCCTGTTAAATTTTCTGGATAACAGATACTATCAGGAATAGCACACGAGATACGTTGTATGAGTATATCCATGATTGAATCAGGTTTCCAAATTTGCAAAGATCCAACTAGCAAGGATTGTATACACATCAAAAATTGAATTATTACTGATAACAACTGTTTTGTTTGAATATAAAAGGAGAAAAATGTGGGGCGTATTTTGGCATAGCAAGTAATTTAAATATTCACAACCATCTTGAATACAATATTGCAAATATAAAAATTCCATATTGAGAATAACGATCATGCCAGAAGGGGGAAACAAAAAATCTGATGCCCAAGTTAAATACGAAGAGATGCGTGATGCTTGGATTAAAGAAACCAAGAAAAGTGGAATATTTAATAATATGAAACCAGTTGCGGGCTATACTAACCAAGGGTCAAATAACCAAGGATCAAGTAAGCAAGGATCAAGTAAGCAAATGCCAAGTAGGCCAAGGAAAGGAGTTTAAAAGTATTCAATCAGCAATTATATTTGCAATAGCTATAAATTGTTTAAATGATTTTCGAGTTGTGGAGAAACACAAGGAGTAGAATAATAAATCTTTAAGCTGTTGAATCAAGGAAAGTGTTAAATCAGTGAAATGCAAAAAAAAACAAGCAGGATGTCATGCTGTTAGAATGTAATTAGGGTTTGCCAGTTGAATATATTGAATGATAATAGTGAATATTTTCAAACAGAGCACAAGTTTAAAATAATAAAAAATAAGCAGCCATCAATACTAATAGTCAGAACCGTCAAAATCGTCAAAATAGTCGTAATCACGCAGTCTTCAGGCCCGAGTACATGATCCCCGGCAAGTACCGAGACTGCGTGCACTCGGCTCCAAAGAACTTGGCCATCCAGGCCATCGGATAATTCTGGAGCACAGAGATGTAGAGACCGCGCTTGGCCCGCGTGATAGCCACATACGCAAGCCTTCCCTCCTCGCGGAAATGCTGGTCCTTGGCAATCGTCAGCTCCTGGCGCATCGCCGGGTTCAGCTCCGCCTTCGCCTCGTCTGCGCGCGGAACACCGCGGAAGCCCATTGGGAACAAGTTCTCGTTAAAGTGCGGGATAAACACGTGCTCCCACTCCAGCCCCTTTGCCTGATGAACAGTGCTGATGACAACGGCAGGCGGCGGCGGGGCATCCTCCTCCTTTCCATCTTCCTTGTCCTGCTTGCTCTTGCTTTTGTTACTCGGCCCCTTTACGCTTCCCTGGTCCTCGGTCGCTGTCGAGAGCATGCACAGCTGCGCCGAAAAGGCATTCAGCATCTCGAGCGTGCACGGGCCGCTGGTATCGGCAATGATCTCGGACCTCTTGAGCGAAACAATGACGGCAAGCACCATGTT